>SEMN01001056.1:0-117051 GCA_005408345.1 Macquaria australasica
GGAATCTTGGAGTTATCTTTGATCGGGATATGTCCTTTAACTCCCAAATAAAACAAACTTCAAGAACTGCCTTTTTTCATTTACGTAACATTGCAAAAATCAGGCACATCCTATCTCAAAAAGATGCAGAAAAACTAGTCCATGCATTTGTTACGTCTAGGCTGGACTACTGCAACTCTCTATTATCAGGCTGCCCCAATAAATCCCTTAAGACTCTCCAGTTGATTCAGAATGCTGCGGCACGTTTACTGACAAGAACCAGAAAAAGAGAACATATTTCTCCCATATTAGCTTCTCTACACTGGCATCCTGTAAAATCCAGAATAGAATTTAAAATCCTTCTCCTCACATTCAAAGCCCTAAATGGTCAGGCACCATCATATCTCAAAGAGCTCATAGTACCCTATTACCCCACTAGAGCACTGCGCTCCCAGAATGCAGGGTTCCTTGTGGTTCCTAGAGTCTCTAAAAGTAGAATGGGGAGCCAGAGCCTTCAGCTATCAAGCTCCTCTCCTGTGGAACCAGATCCCAGTTTGTGTACGGGAGGCGGACAACCTCCTCACATTTAAGAGTAGGCTTAAGACTTTCCTCTTTGATAAAGCTTATAGTAGGGCTGACTCAGGTGACCCCTGAGCCACCCCTTAGTTATGCTGCTATAGGCCTAGACTGCCGGGGGACTTCCTATGATGCACTGAGCTCCTTTCTCCTCCTCTTCCTCTCCATCTGTAAGCCCTCATATCCCATCAATGCTTGTTATTAATTCAACTTCTTCCCGTAGTTGTGTGCTTTCTCTCCTCTCTCTCTCTCCCTCTCCTTCTGTTGCTTTCTGCAGGTGTTTCTGCCTCTGGAGCTGTGGAAGTCTGGGTCTGTGGTTGCTGCCGCCTGCTGCCCCCGTGCTCCTGCTCTGCACCCGCTGATGCTATTGCTGTTGTTGCTCTTGTTATTAGTATTGCTATTATAGTGTTGCTCTTAGTGTTGTTTCTGTTGGTGTTAAAATCAATGCCATTACCATATCTATGCTGTATTGAGCTGCTGTATGTTCTCTTTCCTCCTGCTCTCTCTCTCCCGCTCCCCCCTTCCCCCTTCAACCCAACCGGTCGAGGCAGATGACCGCCCACCTTGAGCCTGGTTCTGCTCGAGGTTTCTACCTGTTAAAAGGGAGTTTTTCCTTGCCACTGTCGCATAGTGCTGCTCATGGTGGGAACTGTTGGGTCTCTGTAAATATAAAGAGTCGGTCTAGACTTGCTCTATTCGAAAAAGTGCCCTGAGATAACTTTGTTATGATATGGCGCTATATAAATAAAACTGAATTGAATTGAATTGAATTTCACAGAACAAGGGCCATTTCCTACAGTGTAGCCATAACATAAAATGATCTGTTCATGGCCAGTGTGGAACTGAGAAATGATTACAGTGACCAATAACTATTTCTACATATACAGTATGTGCCATGCGAGCATTGTATTGAGATTGACATGAAAATATCAATAACTGTCTTTTAAGTTGCTTTCAGATGGCAACCCTCTACTGCACATATTATAGTTTTTCATTAAAAAAAAAGTATCCTATTTTTTTTTGGGAAGATTTAGGCTCTCTGATAATGCATCAATGATCAAAAATGTCACTCTTACTGTGGTAGAGAAATTGATATTGCATATGAAGATATGAATGGTTTCTGCCTTCGGGCTTCACTGTGAATATGTGCTCTGTTATATCTCACATGTGCAAATTGGTTCTATCCTGTAAAATGGAGACACTGTGTCGGACCAGTTAATGATATCTTATATGACGTGTTGTATAACGTCTTTAGGACATAAAAGCTGAAGACAAGTAAGATACCTGACATTTTTGGTGAAGACTGTACCCATGTGTCCTCTCTGTACTAAAGGCTTCTCTGATGTTAGATTTGTGTTGAAATAAACCATTTTCGCAAGTAAGGACAGCTTTGGCGGAGCAAGTTTTCATTCTATTCATTAAAGTGAAGACTGGACAGAAGTACTCAGTTTTCATCAACACTCACTTTCTGTTGCCTAAGGGTTATGGTACGCAGTACAAGGTTAATAATTTAAATTTTTATCTTGGTTATCTTAATACTTTCTGTCATTAACCTCTATAATCCTTCTCTCAAATTGGCTGGGCATTGGACAGCCTTGTCAGTTCACAGGTCTAAACTCTTTTTTTGCCATTGACTACAGACTACAGCAGCCTGGATACTGTTCGCTAATTAAAGTAACTTTATTTTGTCTTCTTCTTGAGAGACACTACAGTATGCTTCTTCTAATATAAAGTGAAATGAAAAATAGTGAAATGCAAAAGAGCTGCTGAATATGTTCAGGAATAGCAGCTCAGGCCACAGACAATGGAAAATAGAATTTTAAGATACTTTTATTAAAGCAAATATATTGAATGGCTACTGATACGGTCACTGATTTTGTTTGTGATATTAATGAACAGGATCTCAGGGCACAGCCGTGGGGAGGAGAGTGTCCAGTTTGGGGACCTCAGAATTGTGTCTCTTCTCTTCGCAGATGATGTGGTTCTGTTGGCTTCCTCAGACTGTTACCTTCAGCACACAATGGAGTCGCAGCTGAGTGTGAAGTGCCTGGGATGCGAGTCAGCACCTCCAAGTTCAAGGCCATGGTTCTCTGACGGAAAACAGTGGATTTCGACCTCTGGTTTGGGAGTGAGTTACTGCCCCAAACAAGGGAGTTCAAGTATCTCAGGGTCTTGTTCACAAGTGAGGGTAAAATGGAGCGTGAATTGGACAGGTGGATCGGGGCAGCATCTGTAGTAATGCGGGCGTTGTACCGGACCATTATGGTAAAAAGAGAGCTGAGCCAGAAGGCAAAGCTTTCGATTTACCAGTCTATCTACATTCCATCCCTCACCTATGGTCATGAGCTTTGGGTAGTGACCAAAAGAATGAGCGCCCGAAATAAGTTGCCTCCATAGGGTGGCTGGGCTCACCCTTAGAGATAGTGTAAGGAGCTCAGACATCCGGAGGGAGCTTGGAGTAGAGCCGCTGCTCCTTCACATCGAAAGGAGCCAGTTGAGGTGATTCAGGCATCTGATCAGGATGTCTCCCCTTGGAGGTTTTCCGGGCACGTCCAATTGGCAGGATACCCCAGGGTAGACCCAGAACACGCTGGAGGGATCATATATCTCATCTGGCCTGGGAACGCCTTGGGGTCCCCCTTGGAAAGCATTGCTGGGGAGAGGGACACCTGGACAACCCTGCTTATCCTGCTGCCATCGCGACCCGGCCCCGGATAAGCAGAAGAAAATGGATGGATGTATGGATGGCAACTGATACACTGCAAAAATATTCATGTTGTGTCTTTTATTACATCCTAAAAGAGTTATTGTCGTAAAACCAGCCAAGAAAATCTGCCAGTGCAGTGAAATTATTTTAACCTGTTTCCAATACAAAGCCACTTGTCTTAAGAAATTTCCAGAAGGGAGTGCATCCTGAAACAAGACAGAATAAGGCACATAACTTCATAGTATCAAGAAAAATACACTTGATTCTACTCGGTTTTTGAAGCAATAAAATGGATGTTTTGCAGTGAGTAAAAATCCATGTAGTATTTTATGAGTAGTAAGGTCAGTGTCCCCCACAGATATTAAATACATTGAAGATGACATTGTTTGTCACAAATGGACATCCCTGACAAGAGATTCATTAGCTTCAATTACAGTCCAGACCACTGCCTTACAACTCTGACCAATAGTGTAAGCAACTATTCAGACATGTCTCTAGCTCTGCACGGAGGAATTGTATGTGATCTTTTGTGTGCACAGAGTGTAGATATATAGTATTTGATCAGAAAAAGGATTTTCCTCTTTAGGAGCTTTTGGTTTTCAATAAATTTCTGAATACGAACAAATAATAGACCAAAAAAAGAGGATATACTGACAAGATCCATACATTCTTGATAAAAAAATATCAGAAAATGAGTTAGGGTAGGAAAAAATGCAGATCATGTTCCCACAGAACAAGGTGATGTCTTCAACTTGTTTTTTCGACTGAACAACAGTCCAAAACCCAAATATATTCAATTTACAAAAAAACAATAAACAACCTGTTTCTGGCCCCGATCCTAATCAGATTCCCTTAATATTGGGTCAGATCCGATACTTATACTCACCTTAATGTTGACTAAATATGTATCTGACACATTGGAATAATATGTGTAGCCTTCCTAATTTGGAACACCTTATTTTTCTCGAGCTATTTGGTTCAAATACTAAAGGGCCTTGTTCAAAACTATACAGTTCATATGCTTAAATTATTGATATGACATTAATGAAAGTTTAACTAGGAGAATGCCACACCTAAAATTGATGTGAAGCAACCCCCTAGAGAGAAGATGTATCACTTTGTTGGTAATGGTTGGGACTACAAAAAACTTGCGGTTGTGTGGTGTTACAGAGCTGAAATGAAATGGCTTAGCTGTGAACTTCATGACATACATGTTAATAAACATCTTTATCAACCATTTACTAAAATTAGTTACTACCTTAATTAACATGTACACACTTAATAAATGTTAACAAGAGGCATTTGTTAACAGTTATTTAATGCATATTATTGCATTAACTGTTAGTTAATGCTTATTACTGAATTAACTAATGTATAGCATATTTATAAACTATTAAATAATGTACAAATTAATACCTTAGTTAACATGAACACCATTAGTAAATGATTACTAGACACATTAGTTTACTGTTAGTGCTTATTACTGCATTAACTACTGTAAATGAATATACCCTTATTGTAAAATGTTACCAAATTTATTACTAATTCATCTGCATGTAGGGCTTTCACTTTGTAAACCTATTGACTATTAATGAATCAGTGAAATAAATAGAACGTGTCCATCATATAGGTGGTAGGCAAAACTAGTGCATATCTAATTTACAGTTGAAGGTCAATATTATCAAATTGATAACCCTCAAACACACTAACAAACATCATGCACAACAGTCACACATGTATTCGCACCATTATTGTTTTCAAGGTGTATTGTGATTTAACAACACAGAACAGAGTGACTGATGTGTTTACCATCAGATGTAAGGGGGTCTTTGTGGGTCCTTTGGCAGACATCTTCTCCCACAGTCCCCTTCTCACATAGCGCACAGTGGTCCCAGCCAGCTCAAACTCTCCTGGAAGCTCAATCTTCCAGTCGCTGTTGATGGACCTCTTACTGGAGTCTTTCAGGGCTGTAAGGAAGACACAGGAGGTCAGAAGTAACACTTACACAAACAAATCCTGTGTTTGACATGGGATAATGAACACCCGTTCTGCCCATGTGTGAACCCATTCTTACTAAATGGATGTCACAGGTTAATTCCTGGTTGTCCTTGTCCACTAGACACTGATGTGTGCTCTTTCAGTTCATGAAAAGTTGTAGTGTTTACACTGGAGATTCAACAGAGCAGACGGTGACTACAACGTGGTGTCATTTTATCAAATTTCTATACTTATTTACTTATTTATTTTTTATTGTTTTACTCTACAGTCATCTGTGGCATTGGGAAGAGTAGAATCAAAATGTCAACAAGTTCACATTGACTATATTGACACAGTAATCCTATAATAAATCCTATAATAATTCTATTCTAAGTACAGAGCAATACCCGCACAGCCACCTCTAAAGGTTAAGGTTTGGTTCAGTGAAAAGTTCAAAATTTTGGGAAACACGCTTATTTACTGTCATGTCCGTTTATTAGGTACAGAGTTGGAGTTAGGATGTGGTTAACCTAGCTTAGCATAAAGACTTGAACCAACACCTCTAAAGCTCAGAATTGAACACGTTGCATCTTATTTGTTTAATAAGTACACAAAAACAGTGGTTTTAGGGGGAGTTATATGCTGGAACCATTTCCTGACTAACATCAGGCGCAGTGACTGTCTTGTCGTCACAGTGAGTTTCCAGGTGTGGTACCATTGTCCCTGTACATAGACCAAAACCAAAACCTGTGCTCATCGATCATATGTGGCAACCTGTGCTATAGGCGGAGATGCTACACAGAGGTGCAGGGTGGATGGATAAACTCTTGTTTGGATGGATGGGTCATATGTGTTAAAATGGTCAAATGCTGAAGTGACTTTTTTTAAAGGTTAAATCGAAAAGAAAAAGAGAATTTTGGAGTGGTCAGAGCTGATTTCTTCTTCAGTTGCTCCCTTTCTCAACCACAAAAAGGACAGCTCTGGCCAGTCTGTTAAAAGAACCCTTGAAGTGGAATGTGGGTTCTTTCAAGCCCAGCCAACTGACCATACCTCACTCACATTAAGTTGGAATAAACCATAGTTGTCCTTTGAGATCACTAGTAGGAATTTGAGTTACAATGTTGTTGTGTGTGTGATCCATCGAGAGAACTACAAAAATAAGACCCACGCTTTGATAAACCAGAATTATCCTAAATATTAGCTTGGAGTTAATGAATACAAATGTAAAAAGGGTGAGCTACCCATGAGCTTTCTGTAACCTTGGGTTAAGGTAAGAAATTCAAGTCTGAAAAGCGCCAATGATGGCACCAGAAAGCGTAAAGGTAGTATTAATGTAAATATCTTATTGAAGGATTGATTTATTCTTGCAAACACTATTTTTCCACTGGAAAACAAAAAATATTGGTCTAATAAACAAATCCAACCTTAAAGCAGGTCTGACACTGACAGGAAGTATTGTTCTACGGTGTCTTTGATGTGCTGATGTTTTCTCTCTCTGGGGGTTTGTCCTCTTTGGGATTCATCTGCTGCCATCCCTATCCTCTCACTGGCTGCCTACAAAACATCTACATCCTCCTGTTTCATCAGAGACTGAACGGGAGCTGAACGCAGCAGTCAATTGTCAATTGTCCCAGCGCTGGCCCTACAGAGGTCTTAGTGGTAGAACTGAAAAGATTACCATACCTGTTCAAATGTGAACAGGGCATAGATAGATTAGGGTTTGATGATAGAGAATTACAATAGATTATTATCAACATATTTTTATATAACTTCAGTCCTGCTAGGTTCCTCAGCTGCTCTAATCAAGGGTGACAGTCTGTTGGGAGTTCCCCTTACCATCACCCCATAGAGAATTAGAGGATTGGTACCAAAATTATTATTGAAATGAGGAAAGACTACAGCGACCAATAACACTTTTAACATACATATGGCATGTGAGTGCTGTATCAGGATAGGTGTGAAAATCACAGGAGATGAGCATTAGTAAGTATGAAAGCTCTGAAAACCTTTTAGCAATCCAAAGCTCAGGTTTTGCTGAATGGTAAGTCTGAAAACAAGAATCAGTTAAGTTCAGTTCAGGCCAGTCAGATATGTAGTAGACCAATCTAACCACATCAGGAGCTGCTAACAAGTAGGTGTTAGGGTTAGATGTAAAATAAACCATACTTCTGTATGTGCATGGTCAATTTTCCCCTCAAACGTATTCAAAAACTGATTTTTGGTGAATATTTGAGGTAAAATTACAATGTGTTTCCTGAAAAGCCACCATGTTTCAATTCAGATAAGATACAAATAAACATGAAATTATGTAAATGCATAGTAGTAGTACTTAAGTAGTTGTATGTAGGCACTGTAGTAACAGCACATTGTAGCACATTGACAGCAGCTGTCAAATGTTCACAAAGAAACATGATATTGTTTGTGAGCATGTCTAGAAGTTAGCAGTGATCATACTCAAGGACCTTAAGGACACCCTGTACAACACAAGCATCATTACCCAGAAAGCTATGTGAGGGTTTGTCCTCCACAACTTTGATCCTCCTGGCTCCTGCAGGGATAATCACAGCCTCGATGTAGCCTGATAGAGAGACAGAAATATGAGGTGAAAACAGATTCAGAGACAAACAGTATAGGGCACGCACATCAAAAAAAACGTGTACAGTTGCTGGATCAAAAAACAAACTGAAGGCAAAAGTCAGACATTTTTTTTGCTGAGAACTATGAGTACATTGTGCAGATATTTTGTCTGACTCTAAAACAGATTTAGAGGCATACTGAGGTGGACATGGGGACAGGGACGGGCTGGTGACCTCTGTGTTTGTATCAGAGATGCTCTATCCACTGCACAACTGAATTCAGTCCCTCATAGTATCATACGTATTTACATTGTTTGTATAGTTTTATCATGTCTTATTTTTTCCCTTTTATTACAGATTAACTAAGCTTCACGTTAGTGATGACCTTTTCCAAACAAGTTGTAGTGTTTTAGTTGTAGTTTAGAGTGTTTAATGTGTTATTCCTAACTTCAACATTTCCATCCATTGGGTTCCATTCATTTTCAATACTCGTTGAAAATAAACATAAAGAGACTGTGGTAAATTGGGGTTAGGGTGTGATAACATTTTAGCAATCTGAATCTAGTTTTCTAGATTAAATAAGTATCTGACACATTGATATAAGACATGTAGCTTACTGACATTACACCCTATCATTCATGAGGTACTTACTCCAAATACTGATGCAATTAAATTATTGATATGAATAAAAGTGGGAGTTAGCTGGGAGATTGTGATTCCTGACACTGACGTGATGCAGTCGATCGTTTTCTGACCACTCTGTTGTCTTTGTTGAACTAAAAAAAAACACAACAAAAAACAGCCCACACATTGACGAGTTGTACAGTGGTGTTACAGAGTGGTGCTTTTTTAAACTCACAAATGATCTTTGGTGGAGGACAGACACTGGCTTTCAGAGAGCACATTAATCTGACAACAGACATTCATTTCATTTTGGCCTTTCACCTTTCAGCAAGTTACTTACAGCATTGATGTTAATGTAGCTACACCTAAAATTATCTGCTGCCATTTGTCATTTAAACTGGTGACAGTGATGGTCCCCCATCTTTATTTTATACCATACAACACTACATATTCATACATCCACTTACAAACACTACAGATTTACTGATTGACCATGTCATTAATTTAGTCAATATATTTTGTTGCAATTTCTGTAAATAAATATGTTTGTTTGATTTCCCAGTACAACCATGTGCATTTCCCATGGCCTAAGAGCCAAGTCACTTGGTCCACCACTTTGGTCCAGACTGAAATATCTCAACAACTATTCAATGGATTACCATGAAATTTGGTACACACATTCATGTTCTCCTCGGGATACATTCTAGTAACTTTGGTGATTCCGTGCCATCAGCAGGTCAAATTTCCCCAATACTTTGGTTTATGAGCAAATACTTGCAAAATCACTGACATTCCCATCAGCCTCAGCTATACTTTGTGTTTAGTGCTAATTAGTTAATATTAGCATGCTAACATATCAAACTAACTAATTTCTTTTTTTTTCTAGTATTCTGGGTGGTTATTTTCTGCCTAGAGTGCTTATAGAGGGCTGACAGGAAATGAGGGGAGAGGGGATGACATGCAACTAAGGCCCCTGGCCAGACTCAACCAGAATCAAGCCCCCCCCCTTCACTTTCACCTAGATGCACCAAATGTGGTATGCATATGTATTTTTAATAAACAATGAATTTTTAGTGCATTTTATGCCATTTGAGGACTTTGATGAACTTGTCCTAGAGATTTCATCAGATTGACTTCAAATTTGGCCTATGCCATCTTAAGACCTTGACCATGACAAGTTGCATAAAGCTTTGTATTAAGTTGAACGGTGTGCCCGTGATGTGGCGTGGAATTTACGTGTTTTGCCGTCAAACAGGAAGTGGACTGTACATTGTCCAAGAGGCCCCAAATGTACCATATTTCATGACCCCCTGGGCCTGAAGGCATCATCACAGCCATAGCGCCACCTAGTGACAGCAGGAAATGACACGCCTCATAGTCTGACATGCTACTCCTAGAGGGTTGAGCAGAACAACTTCAAATTTGGGCAGTAAAGTCTTAAGATCTTGATGATGCTTTACAGTGAAAAGTTTTCACTGAAGGGCGTGGCCTTGGCGATGCGGCAAATTTCAATGTTTCATCATGAAAAATGACGTCCTGAAGACATGTAGGGGTCAATATTGAATCAAAGTCATAGCTTGAAAACTCACCAAACTTTGCACGTGTCATCAGTGGCACAAATGTACATCTGATATGAATCTTGGACATCGGTGTGGCAAAACAGCTTGATAGCACCCCCTACAAATTTTCAAAATCAAAGCCTCCCCTTAAAATTTGACATAAATTTATAAAATTGGGGTGGCAGATGCATCATGTCGAGACTTAAAAAAAAAGCCTCTTGGAGCCATACCCTAAAATGCACAGGAAGTCAGTTATTATGAATGCAATTTCCAGTTTTTGTGAAATGTTTGCCATTTCCAGGCCTTATACTTTGATGAACTCCTCATAGAGAAGAGATCAGATCCTCTTCAAATTTGGGCTGTACAATCTAAAAACCTTGGCCATGAACAGTTGCATAAAGTTTTGTATTAAGTTGAACGGCGTGCCCCTGACGTGGTGTTGTCCCGCCATGAAACAGGAAGTTCTTGTAACTTGAGTCTACACGATCCAATCTGCTCAAAATTTCTCATGCTGGATAAGATTACAGGTCTGAGTACATTTATATGACAATATTCAGTCATAGTCATAGCACCACCTACTGGAAACAAGAAGTAAGCCTTGTGAGACAATTATCATTTGATTTACATGAAACAGCAGCAGAGGGAGGACAGGATGAGGATGATGTCATCCTGCAATTTCCACTAGATGGCAGTGTTAGTTTACTAATGGATGGACTCCTCTGCTACAGAACATTTGACTGATGTCTGTCTTCATTCTTTCTAAACTTCACTCAGCAATATTATAAGGTAAATACATTATTGTGCCTGTACTAATTGTATAGTTTATGTTACATCCTGTTATGTGTCTGTTTCCTGTTTTATTTTGAAGGACTGTTCTTTGTTCACGGTTATGATTTACTTCCTGTCTTTGTTCTGTTCCTGCCAATTTTGATTAGGTTCACCTGTTTCTTTACTCACCTGCCTCTGATTCCCTCATTTAGTTGTTCCCTATTTATACCGGCCCCTTTCCTTTGTTCTGTGTTGGTTCATTCTGTGTCATGTATCTCGTGTTTCCCTGCGTGTGGGTTCCTTCTTCTATCTGCTGGTGGTACATACTGTGTAGGGGTTTGTCCTCCCATGATAGTTCCACCTGCTCTTCTTCCTCACTGGGCTTCTGCTGTCTGAGGTATTCCCTAAGCAACTCATCACTTGGGGCCATCTTCCTGATGTACTCATGGATCTTTGTTATTTCATTCTTGATAGTGGCTCTGACGCTCGTCTTTGGCCTCCTTTCTTCCGCTTAGTGTACAGTCTCAGGGTGCTGGACTTGGGGTGAAATCCTCCATGCATTGTGAGGAGCTTCCTTGTCTTTATTTTGGTAGCCTCTATCCCCTCTTTTTACCAGCTTATTATGCCAGCGGGGTATCTGATGACGAGCAGGGCATAGGTGTTGATAGCTCGGACCTTGTTCTTCTTCAGCTGACTTGTCAGGACTTGCCTTACTCTGTGGAGGTATTTGGCTGTGGCTGATTTTCTTGTGGTCTCTTCATGGTTCCCATTTGCTTGCGGGATCCCAAGGTACTTGTAGCTGTCCTCATCATCTGCTATGTCCCCTTCTGGTAGTCTAATGCCGTCAATTCTGATTACCTGCCCTCTCTTGGATACCATCCAACCACATTTATCTAGTCTGAATGACATTCCAATGTCATTGTTGTGCAGAGGCAGGTTATTGGCCAGTAGTTGGATGGGATTTGCAAGAGGTTGCATTCATGACACAAAATTTCTTGAGCCCAGGCTGAAACTGATCTTGTACAGATCTTTTCTGAGGGTTTGTGCAACTTGTATCCATGATGAACAAACACACCACTCCCTCCTGAAAGTCTGTAGCTGTATCCATCAACCCTCCACCACCCTGCCCGTCCACCTATGGTTAGACACAGACTGCCATGGGCTCACCTGGGTTTACAAGCAGCACATTTCAGGTTTTAAGATGCAAACACCAAATGCTATGACATTGTATACAGTACTGTAAAAGCCAAACTTCTAGCATTTCTAACATTTTATTACTGTTTTCCCCCTCCACTGTTACTCCTCCACTTCACAGAAGCAGCAGGGAGAAGGAAACAGCATGGATGAAAGGAATGCGTCCCTGGCATACCTCATGGCTGGGTTATGGGGTAATGGGGTCAAACAGCTGGTTATGTAACTGTAACCAAGCATTTTTTTTTAGATTTAGACTACACCCCCCAGGAGAGCCCACAGAAAACTCCTACAGTAAAACACTCCAGGCAGTGCAGGAAACACACACACACACACACACACACACACACACACAGAGTGCATGCATCTTACATGAGAAACACTTGGGGACAGCTCTGGGTTTAGCCATCACACAGGTAGATACCCTCTTACACTGCCTAGTGGTGACTGGAGGACAAGACAAGGAAGTGGAAGGGAGGTCACATGTCCTGTGGACAACAGCAGCGTGTGCATACACACACACACACGCATAAGCTCCCATTCCTGTTATTATCCCCTTCTCTGAGTTTGTGGTGTGATGTAGACACTGGAGAGTGACTGCTGCATAGATAATGGCTGATTATTCATTCATTTATCAGTGTCCACAGATTGTCACATTGGCTACTGCAACATAACCCAAATATCCATGATCACTGTTGACCACACAAAACATTATCAAGAATTACTACATGCAAAAAGTGAGGAGGAGTTATGTGTGCTTTAATTCTGTGTGATATCCATTCTGTGAATGTACTTTTTCTATCACCAATGGTTTTGTTGCTTGTTTTAAAGGGATGGGTTAGATGTATGGCAAACCTGAGGTGGCCAACAAGGGCAGACGCGCTATACCGGCCCAAAACATTTCCATTAGGAGAAACTTTCTGCAGCTTCAGAAATGATACAAAGTCAAAAACACATACAAAAAACCAAAACAAATACATCAGTTTTACATACAGTTTTTGGGATTTGTGTGTTTTTGACTTTGCATCATTTCTGTATTTGCAGTGTGGTTGTTGCTGTATTTGTTTTGTTTTTCTGTAGCACATTTTTTTCATTTGTACTTTTCTGTTTTAGCTTTTCGCATTTGTTTTTGACTTTGCATCATTCCTGAAGCTGCAGCACATTTCTTCTAATGGAAATGTTTGGGCTGCTGTAGTGCGTTTGCCCTTGTTGGCCACCATACAGTCCTCACTCCCAAAGTTAACTCAAGAAAGACTTTGTGGAGTCACAGGCATAAACTGGATTTGAGTCATGTTTCCCATTCCAAGCTATTCTATTGGCGCAAGTATTGTATCACCTGTTATTACAAACATCATTGTATGTAATATTAGTATGTAATATGGGATTCAGACACAGCTTTACTGTGGCAGAGAGGAAGTGATGTGTAATACATTTGTGGTTTGTTTGGAATAACCACAAGAGGAACCTGTAGTAAGCATGAGCATATCAGTGATACCTGAAAAGACAATGAGTGCCACCTACAGATGCTGAAGCAAGAAAGAAGCACCATCTACATTGCCATGGTTAGGTTAGTCCATGCAGTGACAACTTTTCCAACAAAATTCCGCATTTCCCAATATTTTCAAAGACTTTTATATAATTGATAACATGGCATGATAATTCCAGGTCAGGTTTTTCAGGATGAATAAGACCCTGATTAGAAATAGAAACACTTCCTGTTTGAATTACAGGTATTGTACTGGATCATCAAATAGATATTTCAGGTGGTCAACAGCTCTTTGTTTCTGGTAAAGAAGCATATCTTGGTGCATGGACAATTTCTTACTAAAGAAATCAAAACATATTAGTCCTAAAAGTGTTTTCACAAACACAAAAATAGAGCCACATTACACGCACATTTGAATAGATTTGATCCCATAGACCCCCACTGAAGGACTGGTGATCTTGTTAATTGAATATTGGATAGTTTAGCTGTGTAAACTGTAGATAAAGCAGATAGGAGGAAAACCAATCAGCAGTAATCATAAGTAGGGATGGGTGTTATGACTTTAAAGCTTCTGATACTGACTCTGACTTTCTGACGGAGCCATCAGTGTAGACAAGGTGTTAAGACACGTGTGTTTGCTCCAGCCATACTACATGTGTAACCAGTGACATAGATTGGAGTGCAGTAAGTAAAAATGTAATATTCTTTGCATTTAAAGCCTCTGTGTGTGTGTGTGTGTGTGTGTGTGTGTGTGTGTAATAATAAAAAAAATCTGTTCCATTTCATGCCCAAAGAATTCTACAAAACATGAAATATTAATGGTGTTTCCATCAGAAAATGTTTTTGTCAGGCTGGAAAATGCATTTAGACCAGGACACACCCACTATATGTCATCAGAATCAGTTTAGGTTGAAGCTTCTTATTGACAACCAATGTAGTACAGTAGGGCCCTTAAATCTTTAGGAAGCAGTCAACTGGTAGTACCTCAAGTTAGAACCAAACAGGGTGAAGCTGCTTTTAGGTATTATGCTGCACACAGAGGGAATCAACTTTCTGATTATCTCAAATGTGCACCAACCCTAACCACTTTCACATCTAAATGAGAAACTCTGCTGTTCTCCTGTGCCTTTAATTGACTGGTTTCTCTACTGCACTTTCTTTTCCTTTATTGTATTTGGGGCAACTTACAACTTATTGCTGGATTGTAACTACTCTGTAACTGTATTTATGGTCTATTCCATTTGTATTGTTTTCCATTTCATTTATTTTATTTCATTCTCTCATTTTTAAAATTATTCATTATTAATTAATTCATTTTATTCTGTATCTTATTTCTTATTGTTTTGAATGTTATTTTATGCTTTTCTATGCCTCGGTAAAGAACTTTGAATTGCCTTTGTGTTTGAAATGTGTTATAAAGCTGCCTTGCCTTGCCAACGGATCATTGCTTCAATAAATATAATAGATTAAAAAAAATGCATCACATTAGCAGTGAATGGCAATGATTGGATACCTGATTTTATTCATTTTTATTATAGAATTATAGAAGGCCAATATCAGCTGCATACATCAGCACAGACATAGAGCGTATTAGTTGGATAGTAAAACACGCACACACTCACCCATTCCTTTGGTGTGGTTGAAGTCTCCTCTCACTATCTTACAGGAGCGCCCATCTCCATTACAAACACCGCAGTGGTCCTCTTTGGCTGAAGAGCCGATGATACCGTCACAGCCAATTTTCTGACCACAACAAAACAGTGAAGAACAACAGTAAAATGGAAGGCTGATGAGTTGCCTTTGCAGTGTGTGTGTCTAAATGAGTGTGCCTTTCTGTCCACACGGACATATGTGTTAAGACACCTTGAATTTGTGTGTGTGTGTGTGTGTGTGTGTGTGTACGGGTATCATTTATTTAGAAAAGAAAAAATGTATGCAGGGGAAAGGTTGGCTTGTCCTGGTGACAAATGTAGTTCAGTCACTGATCAGAAGGTGGTGTTAAAACTTAAGGAAATTGATGCACCAACCTCTATTTTGCCTATTTCACATAAACGTTGACCTCCCTCAGGAATTATATAAGAATGGAGGGATCTGACAATACCAAGCTATGAGTCATAAATATATCCATAAAGATTGTAGCTCAGGAGATGCTCGACTGCTGGTTACAATTTCTGGCCACTGAAGCCAGGAATTTACTCAGTGCCCTTGCAGTAATACATACTGTAAGAGCAAATGGGTATGTGTCCACAGCCCTGGAGTCACTGGATCTCTTGCCCAGTAATGAAACAAGGAGAAATACCAAGAGTTACCTGGATATAACTCTATAAGTCTAACTATAAGTACATATGTAGCCCACAATCACTCTGTATCACAAAGTAAATGAAAGAATGTAACCACAGTTACTGTTGTTGAAATTCCAACAGTTAGTGTCAAAGCACAATACATCCTGATCATGTACAATACATCCATGTAGTGTTGTGGTGGTGATATCAATGGGAGAAATCAGACTTTAAACGAAAAATAAAAACCTACACTGTAGAAATCTATGACTCCTTTTAACTCCTTGAATCATGCATAAATCAGGCTTTATTCCTCTCATTTGGACAAACGTCTCTGAGATGAACTGATGCACGTCAGATCTTTGATCATCAGAACTGACAGATTGAGCACGCCTTTATCAGAGCCACTAATACCACTTCTGGATTGTGGATTTCAGTCAACATTTACCAACATGTACATTGAAGTATCTGATCACCTGTGTCCCCCATTTTGTTAGGTTTAGGCTAAAAGTGTTGAGGTGTCAAAACATGCCGTCATGTTCTTCAAGTCAGTTTTATAATTTTTAACCAAGACCAAAATCTTTCCCGAATTTTACCCGAATTCTTTGAGCTACCTAAACAGAACCCTAAAATGTTCATCATGCTTAAGTTGCCAGGAGTGGATATTGTAGGAAAACAAATAAAATATGTTGAAAGTACATTTTTTGCATAATCGTTAAGTGTCCTTGTTATGTTGATAAAAAAATAATAACTGGGTGACAGCTGGATGACCACAGTAATACATAGAGGCAATTACAGTATGGATGTGCATCTGCACATAAATATATACAAAGAGAAGAAACATGCGAAGGACACATCTGGAGACATTAACATACAGTGAGGGAATTGGTTACATGAATGATAGTAGAAATACATAAAAGGAGAAAAAATACATTAAAGCACATTAAAAAGACCATCAGTAGAAGCTTTTTAAGAAAAATAGATTTAACCTAACCTAACCTGAGATCCTCCAGGAAGCTACTCCAAAGTCTAAGGGCCCTGACTTCAAACACGTGGTCACCCCTGCTGACAAACTTCAATTAAGGTACAGCCAGCAAAGCCGCCACTGAGGACTTTAGGTTACAAACAGCTATATATGGGGTCTAGAGGTCACTAATGTAGGTGGTGTAAGACCATGACCATTTTAAAATCAATTCTAAAAGTAATTGAAACCAACTAACGGAGTGAATGTTCATATTTCCTGGATCTGGTTAAAAGCAGCAAAGATGCATTTTGTACCAGCTGTAAATAATGTATGCTATTTTGTATTAGAATGGAATTTAATGCGTTACAACAATCGACAAGACAAAACTAGGGTATTTGCTTATTTTGCTAGATCACCCTGGGAAAGGAATTACCTTATTTTTGCAATATTCCTCAGCTGGAGGAAACAGGATTTACCCTTTCACTTGTGCAGTGACAGTCAGGTCAGAGTAAAAGAGCACACACACATTTTAGCTGTTGTCTTAACATACACTGGTAAGCTTCAAAGTTTGTCTTGGAGTAATAGATTATTTTAACAATCTAATAACAATAGGATAGCAGATAGGGGCAGTAACTGCTTACAGGTTTTAGGAGATGGCAAAGCTTTGTGTGTGTGTGTGTGTGTGTGTGTGTGCGCGTGTATTACTAATGTTGTGGGGACATCTGTTTACACAGTTAACATTGTGGGGACTTTTGGGGACTAAACGCAACACCCCATAATGTAAATCATTACATTTTAGGGTTAAGACTTGGTTTAAGGTTAGGTGAAGAGAAGATAGGATTGTGGGGGGTAAGGGTTAGGGTTAGGCAAGTAGTGGTTATGGGTAGGTTCAGGGTAAGTCTCCAGGAAATGAAAGTAAGTCAATGTAATGTCCTCTGAAGTAATGGAAACACAACTGTGTGTGTGTGCGTGCGTGCGTGACTGCACATATTATTGGTAGTCTGAATCATCAACACGTCTGTGCCCAAAATTCATGAGGCTCACAAGACAGAGATGTTTTTTTTACTACATTAGGAATTTAAACTTTCAGCCTGACACACACACACCCACAGAGCGCAAGAGAAAGTAATGCATGGTGCACAGTTTGCTGAATCAGAGGGCCATATTGGGCCCCTCTCCAGCTCAGTCAGGCTTCCAGGGTCCTCCTCCAGCCAGACAGTCTATTTTCATAGCTTCACTGAATATATTCCTCTCCCCTTTTCCTGTCTGCTTTCTCTCTTTCTTTTCTCTCTCTCTATTCTTGCTAGTGTTTTCATAGCATGCCTGAGTCTCACATGACAGGCTTGGAAAAACATCCATGCCTCCTCCTCCCTCTGTAACCTCAGTATCTGCTTATTTCTCTTTGTCTGCAGCTCACAGTCTCCATCCTCCATTGCTTCTCAGGCGAAAGACAGAACCAGTGTGTAGGCTGGAATGTTTTGGCAGAGCCCAACACATGCATGATGTGAATATTTGAAGCTGACAAAAGCAGAGGAGAACACATCAAAGGACAGAGACGAGAAGCGAGAAACACAGTTTGATTAGCCTACTTGTCAGGTTGCAAGTTCTATATTAATGTGTCAGGCCGGGTCAGGTCAGAAATTGATTTAAAGATAATTGCAGGAAACGGGTCGGTTCAGATGCTGAGCTTTACAGATGCGCTATGGGTTTGCAAAACTGCAAACGTGCAGGACCAAAGATGAAGAATATCTTCCCATTTTCCAAATTTGTTAAAATGTTTTTAATAACATTTTGTTATTTTTTTCCCCTGCATATAGGCATGTGGGATGAAAATAAACTGTGTATTAATGTGTGATGACTTAAAAAAAAAAAAGAAATTTAAGTACAGCCCACCACACAGGACCCTGACTAGAGGTGTATGATTTGTAGTTAACACAATTATGACTATAAATATATACATATATTTATACCTAATTCAGCTGTACTCATTTTAAGTGATCTTGCACAGTTAAGTATACATGAGTCATTGCTGAGATCTAAGAAGTACGTTTTTTGTGAACACATGTGCATCATGATAATTGCATCCATATTTGACTTTCTGGACCAGTCTCTCTCTCTCTCTCTGCCTTAGCCAGAAGGAGGGGGAATTCCTCCCAAATGTACCGGCATCCAACATTTGCAAATAAACACAAAAGACACCAGATCCAAATAAACTCCTCAACCCTCCACAGGGGACCAAGCTGTGGATCCATACCACCACTGCTAACTGATAATGAATGAGGTACTCTATTGATCCCTGGAGAGACATTCTCCTTCACAGCTCTGCATTGGGACATGTAATAATAAACTTTATTTATACAACACTTTTCAAAACAAAGTTATACAGGTGTTTTATATGGTTGAACCAGGATTAAAACAGTTAATTCAGACAATTAAAATAATACAAATAAAATGGACAAAAATCCAATAATAATATAAGATCAATCAAAAAATAATAATAAAACAGTTAAGACATCTTGGAAATAAAACGGTAAGTTAGAATTAATAAAAAAGCTTTTTTTAAAAGAGTTTTGAGAAGTGATTTAAAAGATGTCACTGATTCTGCAAGAGTTGAGAACTGAGGGGCCCTGACTACAGAAGTCACCTTTGGTCTTGAGCCATGACTTAGGAACAGTCATCAGAGCCCTGCCTGAGGATCTGAGGCTGCACTCTGGCTCATAGGAGAGCAGCAGTATAACTGGGAGCTCAACCATTAAGTGCTTTAAAGGTAATCAATAAAATCATTTCTAAAACTTACTGGTAACCAGTGAATAGAGGCTAAAACAGGGCTGATATGATCTTCTAGTATTTGTTAAAAGCTGAGCAACTGAATACAATGATTTACAATACAAAGACCTGATTTTTGAGATGCTCCTCAATTGATAAAACATGACTGAACAACTTTTGTAACTTGTTTTTCAAACAAAAGGTCAATGTCAAATATTACACCCTGGTTTCTGGCTGCAGGGTTGACATTTGTAGACAGGGAGACAAGACGTTGTTCAGAATATTGTGTATACAAGTATGATATGTCCCAGTGGCTGTCACGGTGAGCCATCAAGGCAGCAGGAAAAAGGACCCAAACGCAGACAATGGCAAGCTGAGGGCAGCAAGATGATTTACTGAAATAAAACTTACAAAAACTCCGGAAAACACACGCAGCGAAAACACGGAGAAACGCAGGAGCACAGGAAACTGGCAAACCAAACAATGAACCGACAAAGAACAAAGGGAGAGGACTGGTATATATAGGGGAGGACAAAATGAGGGAAACAGAAACAGGTGAGAAACAAGACACAGGTGAGGGAATGAGACACAAGGACAGGAAGTAAATATTACACAAAAGACAAGAGCTGGGAACTTCAAAATAAAACAGGAAACACAAGAGCAACGCCACAGTCCCCACAAGAGTCCTTTGTGGACCATGACAGTACCCCCCCCCCCTTAAGGGATGCATCCCAGACGTCCCCCAGGGAGCACCAACCCGGGTGGGTGGAGGGGGCCCAGGAGGAGGGACCCAGAAAAACCAGACCCGGGGCTGGACAGGACTCCTCAGGGGGACGGCCAGGAGGACGACCCAACGTGGGGAGCCACTCGGGAGGATGGCCAGGAGGACGACCAGACGCGGGGAGCCGCTCGGGAGGACGGCCCGGGGGCAGGGCAGAGGCCGGGCAGGACCCCTCGGGCGGACGGCCCGGGGGCAGGGCAGAGGCTGGGCAGGACCTCCCAGGCAGACAGCCTGAAGGGCAACCAGACACGGGGAACCGCTCGGGAGACCAACCACCCGGGCGGACCCACCCCAGAGGCCGGACAGGATGCCGGCGGCGACGAAGGAGCCGCTCTGGAGGCTGGCAATGGGCAGGAGTCCGGCGGCAAGGAAGGAGCCGGTCCGGAGGCCGGACAGGAGACCGGCGACGGGCAGGAGGCCGAACAGGAGACCGGCGATGGGCAGGAGGCCGGACAGGAGGCCGGCGACGAGGAAGGAGCCACTCTGGAGGCCGGCGATGAGGAGGGAGCCACTCTGGAGGCCAGACACGTGGGCGGATCCACTCTGGAGGCGGGCGTTGAGGAGGGAGCCGCTCTGGAGGCCGGCGACGGGGAAGGAGCCACTCTGGAGGCCGGAGCTGGACGGGAACAGGCACTGGAGGCTGCTGAGGCTGGAGCCCGGCGAGAACAAGCACCGGAGGCTGCTGAGGCTGACAGCCAGGCTGCTGGGGCACCGGCGACTGCTGAGGCAGACAGCTAGGCTGCTGGGGCACCGGCGACTGCTGCCGGACGGGCGCAGGAAGCTGAGGAGGCAGCCAGACGGGCGCAGGAAGCTGAGGCTGAGGCGGCAGCTCGACGGGCACAGGAGGCTGAGGCGGCAGCTCAACGGGCACAAGAGGCTGAGGCTGAGGCTGCGGCGGCAGCTCGACGGGCACAAGAGGCTGAGGCAGCAGCTCGACGAGCACAGGAGGCTGAGGCTGAGGCTGCAGCTTGACGGGCACAGGAGGCCGAGGCTGCGGCGGCAGCTCGATGGGCACAGGAGGCTGCGGCTGCCGCTGCCACTGGACGGGCACTGGAACAGGAGGCTGCGGCCGCTGGACAGGCACTGGAACAGGAGGCTGCAGCGGCCGCTGGTCCGGAACAGGCACTGGAGGCGGCGGCGGCGGCAGCTGGACAGTCACTGGAGGCTGAGGCTGGAGCTGGAGCTGGACCAGAACTGGCGCTGGAAGCTGCGGCTGAACCGGAACCGGCGCTGGAGGTTGAACTGGTGTGGGCCGGACTGCCGACTCGGGAACTGGAGCTGACGTCGGCCGGTTTGCCAACCGGGTCCAGGGAACTGGCGCTGGCTGGACCGCCGACTCGGGAACAGGAGCTGAAGTTGGCCGGTTCACCAACCGGGTCCAGGGAGCCGGGGTCGGCCGGACCGCCGACTTGGGAACTGGTGGAGGTATTGACAGAACCGCCAACTCGGGAACAGGAGCTGACGTCGGCCGGTTCGCCAACTGGGACCAGGGAGCAGGAGTCGGCCGGACCACCAACTCGGGAACAGGTGCTGAAGTCGGCCAGTTAGCCAACTGGATCCGGGGAGCAGGAGTTGGCCGGGCCGCCGACAGGGAACCAGAAACACATTATCTAAAGATATAGTTTCTCTAGATGGCATTGCCCTGGCCTCCAGCGAAACCGTAAGGAATCTTGGAGTTATCTTTGATCAGGATATGTCCTTTAACTCCCACATAAAACAAACTTCAAGAACTGCCTTTTTTCATTTACGTAACATTGCAAAAATCAGGCACATCCTATCTCAAAAAGATGCAGAAAAACTAGTCCATGCATTTGTTATGTCTAGGCTGGACTATTACAACTCTCTATTATCAGGCTGCCCCAAATAAGTCCCTTAAGACTCTCCAGTTGATTCAGAATGCTGCGGCACGTTTACTGACAAGAACCAGAAAAAGAGATCATATTTCTCCAATATTAGCTTCTCTACACTGGCTCCCTGTAAAATCCAGAATAAAATTTAAAATCCTTCTCCTCACCTTCAAAGCCCTAAATGGTCAGGCACCATCATATCTTAAAGAGCTCATAGTACCCTATTACCCCACTAGAGCACTGCGCTCCCAGAATGCAGGGTTCCTTATGGTTTCTAGAGTCTCTAAAAGTAGAATGGGAGCCACAGCCTTCAGCTATCAAGCTCCTCTCCTGTGGAACCAGATCCCAGTTTGTGTACGGGGGGCGGACAACCTCCTCACATTTAGAGTAGGCTTAAGACTTTCCTCTTTGATAAAGCTTATAGTCGGGCTGACTCAGGTGACCCCTGAGCCCCCCCTTAGTTATGCTGCTATAGGCCTAGACTGCCGGGGGACTTCCTATGATGCACTGAGCTCCTTTCTCCTCTTCCTCTCCATCTGTACGCCCTCATATCCCATCAATGCTTGTTATTAATTCAACTTCTTCCCGTAGTTGTGTGCTTTCTCTCCCCTCTCTCCCCTCTCTCTCTCTCTCTCTCCCCTTCTGTTGCTTTCTGCAGGTATTTCTGCCTCCGGAGCTGTAGAGTCTGGGTCTGTGGTTGCTGCCGCCTGCTGCCCCCGTGCTCCTGCTCTGCACCCGCTGCTGCTATTGCTGTTGTTGCTCTTGTTATTAGTATTGCTATTATAGTGTTGCTCTTAGTGTTGTTTCTGTTGGTGTTAACATCAATGCCATTACCATATCTATTGCCTTACATCCCTATATATTGGAACTGTATTGTGCTGCTGTACGTTCTCTTACCTCCTGCTCTCTCTCTCCCGCTCCCCCCCTCCCCCTTCAACCCAACCGGTCGAGGCAGATGACCGCCCACCTTGAGCCTGGTTCTGCTCGAGGTTTCTACCTGTTAAAAGGGAGTTTTTCCTTGCCACTGTCGCATAGTGCTTGCTCATGGTGGGAACTGTTGGGTCTCTGTAAATATAGGGAGTCGGTCTAGACTTGCTCTGTTCGAAAAAGTGCCCTGAGATAACTTTGTTATGATATGGCGCTATATAAATAAAACTGAATTGAATTGAATTTAGTAAATAATCTGTAGACATATTTGGTTTTTGGTTATGGCGTAGACGCAGTGGTGAAAGCCTTATGAAAGCTGTCAGCCAAGTTGGTATTGAGGACAAGAAGAGGAGAAGAAACACAAGTAGACACAGTGGGAGCATGAGGTGGAAGGAGGGCCTAAAGATAATAGCTTTGTGGTCAGAAGCACATAAGCTAGCCTCACAGAGATCAACACTTTAAAGAATAAAACCAAGGAGTCAACAATGTCCAGGGTGTGTCCCTTTAAATGAGTGGGAACTGACTGAACAAAATCCATAGGAAAAAGAGGAACCAGAGGGGCAGTATACGTGTATGTTAAAATCACCTCTAATCAAAGAGATCTAACGTTAAAGAAGCCAAACACTACTGAGTAAGAAGATGGATATGGAACAGGACTGGCTAAGGGGCATAAGGTGAAGCAGCAAGGTTGACATAGACCACATTATTAACTTTCACTGTGGAGCTGAGTTTTCAGCGAGGGACTGTTACTTGTAGCAATAGGAATAGCCCTAACAGGTGATACACAATGATGTTGCATCCAAGCAAATGATCTAGATTAGAAGGCATCACACAGCCAGAAAAAAAAAGTTCTGCACCTATCCAAACTGGTTGAAGTTGGACCACTTACACAGCCAAGTGTCCAGAGCATATAGGCAGCTGAAAATCTCCAAAGGGACCATATGGAAGATACGGTATGGGACTGGAGAAAACTACATTGCGTTTGAGCAATGCTTAAGACTGAGCAATTGAGTTAAATTGTTCTTTCGTTAACTCAGTTCACAGTCAAGCGGGTTTTTGATGAAAGCAGGTAATTTCCCATCAATGTAGGCCAGGTGATCTCCCGGGAAGCACTTGACAGCCACCTGGTTCGAGTGGACCGACGCATACCTCACTATGGAGCCCCCTATGTTGAGTGTGCTTTTGACCCATCTGTCCACCCTGACCTTCTCTGTATGAAGTTTTGTAGCTCCATAACGTCACACAACTTTGCCTTTTGCTCCTGACAAAATAGAGTCATAATTTACATAGCCGCTAGAGGTCCTTGTTAATCAAATATAAACATATGTAGTTTTTATGCACAAGTGTTGAGTGTCTCTTGATCTGTGCACAAGAGGAGGGAGATGGCACATCAGAGACACCTCCTAACTGGCTGCAGCTGAGAAGGAGGTTGGGGAAGCAGGTGAGAGCCTTCTTAGCTACTTCTAGCCCATCAATCATCTGCAGGACCATAGAGAATCAGAGGAGAGTGGCATTTCTGAAAAGCTTACACCACTTGTGCTGTTTCAAGACAGAGAGGTACCCATGGTTGACCTGAACAATGCACATGGCTTTCCCATTGGACATAGCAATGGCCTGGGGCATTGCACCTCGGTGATCTCATCTGTCATCAGCTCAGTTCTTTGCTGGAGGATGATGGTTGAGTGCAGGGATATGCACAGACATTTTGGGGGGCAGGGGCTCAAGCAAAGAAAGAGGGGCACTCACCTCACCCACAAATTCTCTACTCCCACCCTGATACTGCCACGCCACCATTCATAATGACACACATAATATGCCGTGTTCAAACACTTTACTCCTTGAAGAAACCACAAATCTGACATGTTTTCATGAAATTCATTAATTGTTCAATTGTTTAGACCAGTTCAGTCATTAGATCAATGGTTTCTTCCAGAAAGGAAAATGCAATTAATGACATCCAAACAGATTTCCAGTATGTACAAGAGCCTGAATTTTTTTTTTTTTTTTTTTGAGGCCAATATAATACAATAAATTTCAACCATTTGAGATATGGAATGGAAAAAATAGACATTTTCTATGTGGTTTATGCATTGCTTTTGCACGAATATGACTATACAAAGGTACTTAGTTTTGTTGTGCTTTCCCACCTCCCATCACTACATCAGTGTTGTAAACAATGGGGTCAGAGCACTTTCTACTGGACAATGTCATTTAAAATAAACACATTTTCTGTACTGCAAATTCTTTTTACATATAGGCCGACATATATGCCAATACCAATATCAATATCAATTTCCAGAGATAAATGTGGAAAATCGAGTTAAAAAACAAAACAAAACAAAAACTGCACACTTGTATGCTGTCCGCTACAATCAGATTTAACCAAAACAATTACAGCCATGTTTCTTTCTCACTACACCATATTCATCACAACCACGGGCCTTTCTCTGTTGGAAATAAAAACATCATGCTTCAGGAGCTACTCTTAGGAGACTTGTTAGAAAGGAGAAGATGCAGGCAGTTGATCCCTGGCGTTTTTGGATGAAGATGCATAGTGACAACTGATGATGTTTTCCACTAAACTATAAACTATAAACTACTACAACACTAAACTATAAACTACTAGAAACTTCAAGTTATAGCTGACCAGTTTGGTGTGTACAAAACCAAAGAAGTCTGTGTACTTCTGCAAGAGCCTGGTGCTGGTGGCATATGACTGAATTTAAGTATCCACTCTGGATAACGTGCATAATTGTGCATTGCTTTGAAAATGCACACCACTTTCTCAAATTCAAATATTAGTTTTGATGGGATATTTTGGACGTTTCTACTGTCTGGAGAATATAGCATCTGTGTGAAACAAGCAAGCATAACATTCAAGAAGGCGTTCATGTGATTTTAGAGAGGTGTGAGTCTGGGCGCAACCATCAGATAATGGCAGGAAAATGACACAGCACACATTGCTTTCCCTAAGACCTGCTTCTGGTGAAAGTGATAGCGATATTTAACACCAGAGTGGTACCAAAATTGCACAGAGCCACTGACAAACACACCCAGCTGAGCCACTCCACCCAGCACTGACAAATTCAGTTTAGACCACAAAAATCCCAAACCAGCGGAAACACCCCAAAGCTTGTTTAATGACAAACGAAAATTGCAAGGAGTAGCGGAGTAGCCTAGTTTTGAGAATATGTCTGTTCTTTTGTTGATACCTTCCCTACCTCCCTCATTGAAAAATAATAATAATAGCCTAATGCAATTAACACCAGCCAAGAGGGCACTTCTCAAGTCTGAGGGCAAAAGAACAGGGGCTCAAGCCCCCTAGTTGAGTGACCCTAACAGGAAGGCTGAGTAGGTAGGGTTAGCAATGGCATCACTAAAAGCCTGGCAGGCGAAGAAGCTGGCAGTGACTTTGTCCCTCTTGAACAAGAGGGGTAGGTCACCAGGCCAAAGGAAGTCTGATTGTATTTGGTGTGTACCATGACATGATTTTGAAGGAGTATGCATGTGTGTGTGAGTATATGTGTGTACCTGACACCTCCCGTTAACACACAGGTCGGCCTCATATGGTCCACAGGGTGTCCCATCCATCACTCTGTCAGCCATCAGGACTGGGACATCTCGACCCACCGGGCTGCAGAACAACACACATGGCTTCTCTGCTCAAAAACACACATACACACATGGGCACACACACACAGGGACATAAAATCATGTCGTTAGTGTAGTATGATAGTAAGGCACAAAACAAACGAGACATAAAATGCAATAAAAGATTGTCCTCCCCGTAAAAAAAATTATGCATTGGTTGTCAAACAACATTTAAAACAACCTATATTTACATTTTCCTAACAATCAACCTCTTGAGGTCATGAGTATGGACAATCCTCTCATAGTAGCAAAGGTAGAAGGGGTGTGAGGATATGCTGCCACAAAACCTAGGTGCTTCCCAGTGGGACTCCCTTACATGGCTGGACTGTCAGAACATCTAACCAGAGTCTTCAGATAGTTAGAACTTACCACAAACCATGATCTCTGACAGTACATGATATCATATGTGACAGCTGTAGCATCCACTGGGAAGAGGTCAGTGGACGGCTGGAGAAAGATCAAGGAGGACAATCACATCGGACACCAGAGTCCATCTTTGAACAGTGACCTGTGAGTTACCATCTCAGGATAGATCTAGGGAGGGGGGAGTAAAGTAAAGGAGACCACCGCCCCCTTGACAGAAGACTATAAAACAAGAAGAAGCCCAAGCTCTGCTATTCCCTCCCCTTCTCATCTTTTCTCTCTGTCTCCAAGTGGGTGGGGAAAAGTCAGAACTGTGACCAACTCTGGAATTAAGACTGAATTAATTAATTGGCTATTGTTTTCCCTTCTTTAAGGTTGCCCCGAGGTGAATTTAATTTGGGTTAAACCCTCTGAGTCTTATTAATTATCGTTACATATATTTGGTGCTGTCTTTATTAAGTGGTATTCATGCCACATCTGAGTTTTGTCCTCAGGCAGCACTGAGGAGGGCAGTTATATATTTGTATGCACAGGCTGCAAAGTTCCCATATAGAAAAATAATGTATTGTTGGTTTGGGCAGGGCTCACATTTTCCACTAGTGCATGCACTAATGTTATTTAATAGCTATATCATAGAACATTATCATTGTCATCATCATATACATTTTTTTCTTTACAGGGGGGTACAGGGTCCCCCCTTCCCCTTTTAAAATATTAATTCAGTAACGTTTACTCAGAGTACACTTTAACAGACATACTGTTTCGGTATGCCATCTAGGCAGCAGGGGGAAGGACCCAAATGCAGACGGGACAGGCAGACTGGTGCAGATGAATGATTTATTTAAGACCAAACTTACAGAAAATAAGGAAACCACACGCAGGGAAACGCCAGGAACATGACACGAAGAGACAACCAACAACAATGAACCAACAGAGAACAAAGGGAGAGGACCGGTATATATAGAGAAAGGGTTAACGAGTGAATCAGGGGCAGGTGAGCACAGGGGAGCAGGTGTGGGTAATCAAAGAGACATGAGGGCAGGAACTAAAGAAACAAGACAGGAAATAAAAGGCACACAGAAAACGAACGGGGATTTCAAAATAAAACAGGAAATAAGTCCAGAACACAAAGGATGAACATAAATTCCATGTAGGACATGACAGTACCCCCCCTTCAAGGGACGGATCCCAGACGTCCCAAACAAAAGTACACCAAACCCGGGCAGGCGGAGGGGGCCCGGAGGAGGGACCCAAGGAAACTGGCCAGGAGACAGGACTGTGGACAAGCACAAACCCTCAGGCGGACGGCCAGGAGGCAGGGCAGAGGCTGAACAAGGCCCCACAGGTGGATGGCCTGGAGGCAGGACAGAAGCCGGGCAGGGGCCCTCAGGCGGACGGCTTGGAGGCAGGGCAGAGGCTGAACAGGAACCTTCAGGCGGATGGCCAGGAGGACGACCAGACGTGGGGAGCTGCTCGGGAGGACAGCCAGGAGGACAACCAGACGTGGGGAACCCCTCTGGAGGACGGCCAGGAGGACGACCAGACGTGGAGAGCTGCTCGGGAGGACGGCTACATGGGAGGAACCACTCTGGAGGACGGGCAGGATGCCGGCAACGACGAAGTAGCTGCTCTGGAGGACAGACAGGATGCCGGCCACAATGAAGGAGCCTCTCTGGAGGACGGAAAGGAGGCCGGTAACGACGAGGCTGCAGGTCAGAAACTGGAGACAATTGCTGCAGCTCGGCAGGTACTGGCACAGGAGGCAGCAGCTGCAGCTGCTCGACAGGAACAGGAGCTGGGGACTGCAGCTCGACCGGAACAAGAGCTGGGGACTGCAGCTGCAGCTGGTCAGGAGCTGGGGACTGCGGCTCGACCAGAACAGGAGCTGGGGACTGCAGCTGCAGCTGGTCAGGCGCTGGAGGCTGCAGCTCGACTGCAACGGGCGCTGGAGGCTGTGGCGGCAGCTGGTCGGGCACAGGAAGCTGAGGCTGCAGCGGCAGCAGGTAGCTGAGGCTGCGGCGGCAGCTGAATGGGCACAGGAAGCTGAGGGTGCAGCTGGACGGGCACTGGCGTTGGTTGGACCGCCAACTCAGAATTAAGAACAGACGTCAGCCAGTTCACCAACCGGGGCTGTGGAGCAGGAGTCGGCCGGACCGCCGACTCGGATACAGGAACAGAGGTCGGCCGAACCGCCAACCGGAAACGAGGAGCAAGAATTGGCCGGACCGCCGACTCAGAAACAGGGACAAAGGTCGGTCGGACCACCGACTCAGGAACAGGAACTGATGTTGGCCGGTTCACCAACTGGGTCCACGGAGCAGGAGTCGGCTGGACCACCGACTCAGGAACTGGATCAGGCGTTGGCTGGACCGCCAACTCGGGAAGAGGAACTGATGTCGGCCGGTTCGCCAACCGGGTCCATGGAGCAGGAGTCGGCCGGACCACCGACTCAGGAACTGGATCCGGTGTTGGCTGGACCGCCGACAGGACTAGGATCAGGCGTTGGCTGGACCGCTGACTGGAAACCAGAAACAGAAGTCGGCCGGACCTCCAACGGGGAAACAGGATCAGAAGTTTGCCGGGCCGCCGACAGGAAACCAGGAACAGGAGTCGGCCGGACCTCCAACGGGGAAACAGGATCAGAAGTTTGCCGGGCCGCTGACAGGAAACCAGGAACAGGAGTCGGCCGGACTGCCAACTGGGAACCAGGAACAGAAGTTGGCCGGGCCGCCGACAGGGAACCAGAAACAGAAGTCCGCCGGACTTCCAACGGGGAAACCAGGATCAGTAGTTGGCCAGGCCGCCGACTGGAAACCAGGAACAGGAGTCGGCCGGACCGCCAACGGGGAAACAGGATCAGAAGTTGGCCGGGCTGCCGACAGGAAACCAGAAACAGAAGTCGGCCAGACCTCCAACGGGGAAACAGGATCAGAAGTTGGCCTGGCCACCGACAGGAAACCAGGAACAGGAGTCGGCCGGACCGCCAACGGGGAAACAGGATCAGAAGTTGGCCTGGCCGCCGACAGGAAACCAGGAACAGGAGTCGGCCGGACCGCCAATGGGGAAACAGGAACAGAAGCTGGACGGGCCGCCAATTGGAAACCAGGAACAGAAGTCAGCCGGACGGCCAACCGGGAAACAGGAACAGAAGCAGGTCGGTCTGTGATGCTGGGCAGCGGAGGCTCTGTGGCGCTGGGCAGCGGAGACTCTGTGATGCTGGGCTGCGGATACTCTGTGGCGCTGGACAGCAGAGACTCTGTGGCGCTGGGCAGCTGAGACCGCAGACAGCGTCGGGAGCCCCGACAACCACCTCTTCCGCGACCTCCACGGGTCCCTGAGAATATGGCCAGCCGAGTGCCCTCATATGGAGAGGGAGGCTGGTCACTCACCGGTGGTTCAATAATAATCCCCAGGAATCTGTAGAAGGACTCTACGGCGGTTAAGGGAGCCCGGGAGGCCCGCAGGTGAGGGTGGCTGTCTGCTGGGTCCAAATGTGGTTGGTTCATTCTGTTACGGTATGCCATCTAGGCAGCAGGGGGAAGGACCCAAATGCAGACAGGACAGGCAGACTGGTGCAGATGAATGATTTATTTAAGACCAAACTTACAGAAAATAAGGAAACCACACACAGGGAAACGCCAGGAACATGACACGAAGAGACAACCAACAACAATGAACCAACAGAGAACAAAGGGAGAGGACCAGTATATATAGAGAAGGGGTTAACGAGTGAATCAGGGGCAGGTGAGCACAGGGGAGCAGGTGTGGGTAATCAAAGAGACATGAGGGCAGGAACTAAAGAAACAAGACAGGAAATAAAAGGCACACAGAAAACAAGAACCGGGATTTCAAAATATAACAGGAAATAAGTCCAGAACACAAAGGATGAACATAAATTCCATGTAGGACATGACACATTTAACAAAATGTTTACACAAGTAATTTTACTTTCACTCATAGATTTGTAATTATGTACAATTGGACCGATAAGTTGGTATGATCTAGACATTCCTGGTGTGCGCTTGAATTTCTACACTTGTATTGCTACATTGTTTCTGCTCCAGTTCAGCACCCTGGAAGATGAATGAGGTTATAGCTGTGCACAGGGCCATCACTTGTTGATTCGGTAGTAAGTGGAGATTAAGTAGAGATTTTTTTGTCACACAGACTAAACCAAAGGTCAATAATGAACTTTAATGCTCAATAGCTAAATGATGGAAGTTGCCACTTTGCTACTGGATATTGTAGTTAATTTGTCCGACTGATTGGTTGCCCAACATCAAGAAGGCTTATCTAATATAAGTCAGTCAGAGGGCAGATGAGAGAGAGAGAGGAGGAAGAGGGAGGAGACACAAATGCAATGAGGTTGTGAAAGTTGTGGCCTGTTAGTAGCTGGTATAACCATAAGGCTTAGTAGTAATTATTCCCGTAGTTGTAACATCTAATCATTTCTTCAGTACTACCTGTGACATGACAGTTCAAAGCAACTCAACTGTGGCTGGGCTCAGTCAAATTGTGAGTGGTAGCAAATATTATGGTAAATTGAAAACATGAAATGCACAACTTGTCCTGCAAAGTAAATATTTTAGAAACGTCTTTACCCTTACAAGAATATAAATACACTAATGATGTCAACAATTTGTTTGGAATTTGTAGTTTAAAACTGTCAAATGACAATATTTTGTAAATACAAAGTAAGATTTGACCTTGAAAGTTCATTCTTGACCTTGGAAAGAAGTTTGACAAAGTAATCTTAACTCAAGGTCCACTTAGGTTTTTCCAGAGCATCTGCTGATGAAGACTGTGTCGTACAGGTGAAAGCTCCAAAAATGCTAGCAAGTGGACCTCGAGTAAAGATTAATTCATCACTATGATATTGACATTGATGTTGACATCAGTGTAAAATAGGTTTTGTAGCAATATTGTTGGAAACTACATTGTGTATTAACCACTATCCTGGACAAATGATCATTGACAAACTGACCCCAAAGATACCAAAGGGAGGAGGGAAGGAAGAAAGGAAGGAAGGAAGAGACATGAAATTTATATACCTTCATGGAAACATATTCACATCCAGTTAGAATAAAAGTAAACCCCTCCCATAATTAATCAAAAGTAAGAGAGCTTTTGTCAGACAACTGTAACTATGCTGTAACTATGTGAGCTGCAGACTGAGAGGAAAACTCCTTTTACAGTCAAGGTTGTGTCAGCTGAGAGGTGACCCAGCTGGCTGCAGTTGTTCTGGAGGAGAATAAAGGAATGTCCGTTTGGATCCATATCAGTCCACTTTGGGAAGACATTGGAAACCAAAGTAAGATAAAGGGATTGCATGAAATTCTGACTTCAACTCTTCTGGTGAATGATATGACACCTGTGGTGAATTACAGTCTCCAATCCTCTATTACCTCTCCCAACTCCATAGCTGCATCCCAGTTCAGGGTCTGGGCCAGTAAAATGTTTATCCACAGCAAGCTGCCCAGCAACAACCACCTAAATGTAAGGATATTAATATGCATATTAATTAAGGGCAAGTGTATCCATAACTTGCACAATGGATTGTGGGGTACTGAAGTCCCGTAACGGAAACAATCGTTGAAGTTGGCAGAGCCTTGTAAGCCCATTATCACATATCCAACCTTGAAATGCAGACATCAAAGAATCCAGTATTAGGGCTCAACTCATGTACTGCCTCGTATGAGTCCTTAAGGTGTGTCCAGACTGAATTTAAAGTGAATTTTAGAGGCATTGCAATTACTTCCTTCTAGGCAGGGTGAAATACGGTTCTCTGGACCTCATGCCCACAGCCTTGGTCAAATCATGCCTGCCTACCCTCTGCCCCTTCATGGTGGACATTATCAGCTCCTCCTTGGAATCTGGCATGGTACCCTCCAGCTTCAAAATGGCCACAGTCACCCCCTATCTTCAAAAAGCCAGATCTGGACCCGGATGACCTCACCAACTACTGGCCGATCTCCAACCTTCCTTTTCTCAGTAAGATCCTGGAAAGAGCAGTTGCCGCCCAACTCCAACAGCACATGCCCAACCATGACCTCTACGAACCCCTTCAATCTGGATTCAGAGCACAACACAGCACAGAGATTGCCCTCATCAAAATCACTACTCAAAATCTCCTCATTGCTGCTGAGTCAAGGCACATCAGTATGCTCATTCTCCTGGACCTCTCTGCAGCCAGTCTGAGTATCAGAGACTTCAGTTCATCACTGGCCCCAGTCAACCAAGGCATGCCCCAGGGCTCTGTGCTTGGCTCCCATCCTTTTTACTATCTACATGCTCCCCCTCGGTCAGATCATTCACCACCATGGCCTAAGCTTCCACTTTTATGCTGATGACTCCCGGCTATACCTCAGCACTAAACCATCCACTCAGCTGCCCCCACAGTCCCTTGTCAACTGCCTGCATAACATAAAAACCTGGATGATGTCTAATCTACTTAAGCTAAATAGCAACAAAACAGAGCTTATGGTTGTGGCTTCCAAGGCACTGCTCCAGAAGGTTGGAGATCTTCTCCTTGACATGGACAGCTGCTCCATCTGCCCATCCCCAGAGGTCCACAACCTGGGTGTCATTCTGGACTCCACCCTCTCATTCCAGTTACACGTCAAATCTTCTTCCACCTCAAAAACATCTCCAGACTCCGGCCATCACTCACAGACTCTGTGGCAGAGACCCTCATTCATGACTTCATCACCTTCTGTCTGTATTATTGCAATGGAGTCCTGTCCGGGGTATCCAGCAAAGCCATGGACAGGCTCCAGCATGTGCAGAACTCCGCTCCTGGTCAAGTCCCGTATCTCCTACAAAATCCTCCTCCTCACCTACAAATGCCTCCATGCCTTTGCCCTCCAGTACTTATCAGACCTCCTTCACCCCTATACTCCGTCCCGGAATCTGCGGTCCTTGGACATAGGTCTGCTCACCTGGAGTGAATAAGCAGCGACTGAAAAAAAACACTCCAGTATCATGTTCAGTCTGAACACACTTAAAGAGATGGAATGACCTTTAAGAATGTATAAGAAGTTGCTGGTTTGGGCTGCATTCTAAGTTTCTATTGTATCTGTAGATACAGTGTGTACTGTCAAAAATCAATTTTATATATATATATTCACATATATATATTCTATATATAAAATTGCATGTAAATTGATTTGATTTTTACAATGCATGCCTATAGTGTGACTTTGTCTGTATTCAAATGGATCATATTTTTCATTTCGTTGTTGCTTTAGTCTGTTGAATTGCTAGTATTTTGCAAAAAATGTTTCATCTCTAGCTGACAGGGTACAGTGTAGATACTATGTTTGGTTATCCCATTAATTCCTATTTATATACTTATTTATATTATTATATTTCCATTTTGCTCTCTCAACGAAACTGTTTTGCAGAGGTCCACCTTACTGAAAATATATCTGTGGTGTGAATCCTGCACAGTAGAATTTTCTTTGACCTAGTGTATACTGTGGTCAAAAGTACTGCTGACTTCCAAGCTTCTCACTGTGGTATTTAGTGGTGTAACATGACAAAGCACACAAACAAAGAGAAGTTTGAATCATTTAGTATTAATGACCTGTGTGTTTAAATCTGTCAAAATAAATAAAAGTATAAAATGTGTGTATAAAAACGTGCTGTAACCCTGTGTCTGCATCTGCTACTGTGTACTACAAGGTTCTGTTCTATACCCGTAGTGTTTTTCCTTGTATTTATTGTTTTGTGTGTGTGTCTCACCATCATTAATAATAGCAGTCAGCATGCTGCCCTTCTTCTTGCTGGCGTGTCGGTCGTAGGACAGACACTGCAGGTCTCTGAAGCTGGGTGCTCCCTTGGGACAGGGAGGACCTTCGCAGGCCTTGTGCTCCACACTGGCCTTCTGACAGTGTCGCCCACCAGGCCCAGGCCTGCATGAGCACAGAGGCACGCGCACACACACACACACACACAAACGTATATAGTATGAACACTCGGTTTAGGAAACAAGGAGATAAAGGCTAACAAGCGTCTGTAAGCATACATATCTAACAAGATAAATTGACAGAATTTTTTTGAGCAGGTATGATCATGATAGTGCAAATAGGTCAGGGTTACCTTCTTTTGTTGTTGTTTTTTTTAATACACACTGCACAGTTTCATACATGGTTTTTATGACTACCAACAGACTCCAATTACTAAAAAGGTTATTAAAAATAATTAAATATTTTCATGCATGCTTTTGTGGAAGCTGATCTGAATGTCACATTAGAATCAGTTTAGATGGAGGGCTTTTCAGCAAGGTGCCTCTCAGCAGCCTGGCACTCAGTTGGCACTTCTGTATGATGGAGGAAACTGCTGTGGTGGGGACGAGACACGTGTTTGTGCTGCCAATATATATAAATCATATATAAATGACTCCACACAGAAACACAAAGAGAGATCCAATGACTCACTGTGTATGTGCCCAGTTTAATTTAAAGATAATCACACGATTGGAAAATAGTGTATAAAGGTGTATGGCTTTAGTCATAGCATAATCTGTGTGTAAATCATACTATTAAAAGCACAATTGTTTTTATTTGCAACATTTTTGTGCTTTTTTGCTCCTGTGTGGAACTGCACGACAGATAGATAAATGTACCAATTAAATTGGCATGAGCCATTCCTGTTTTTTCACTTATTGTATGTGTGCTATCATACACCTTAGAAATGTGCTGCTGTGTTGACAAATTAATGGCCTTTATTTTTTAGCCTAAAAGTAATTCATTTCAATTTCATTTAATGTTTTAGGCATTTAAACGGAAATGTTACAGCATTTTTATTGCAATGTGGAAAATTTTATGGCAGGTGCAATCTCTCTCTCTCTCTCTCTCTCTCTCTCTCTCTCTCACACACACACACACACACACACACAGAAAGACAGGCAGACAGGTGACATACGGAGGGTTGTCACATTTCCTCTGTCTGAACTGGACTCCAGTACCACAGGTCCTGCTGCACATGCTCCACTGGCTCCATGGACTCCAGTCACCATCCACATGCTGAGGGATGGGAGTCTTACTGACACACTCGCCTGCCCTGCACCACTGACACTCACAGACACACACACGCACACACACACACACACACACACACAGATTAAAATGATTTACAATACATGAATACATTTCACACTCATCATAGACTTCATTTAGGAAAGTCAGCAGGCATCTTCTATTAGAAGCTGTTGCCTAAGAAAGGTGAAGATCTGAGTATTTGTGCATGGAAGCACAGTGTGTGAGTAAGATGGTCCTACCTTGTCTGCTCCACACTCTGTTCCGTCAAGAGGAGGATCCAGTTTGGTCTTGCAGGATGCATCTCCCTCTACTAAACACCACAGGCCAGCACACATCAGGTGCTGATACACACACGGAAATAGGGGGGATACCATAAATTCTCACGTAAATGCTGGTATTCACATGGTAAATTCAGCATCAGATCAATTTACTGTCAAATTCTAAGTACAACAACATAGGCATGTCATGCTCACCACTCCACTGCACTCAGTTTTCCTTTTTAACAAAAAAACTGTCCTCATTTACTAATTAATTCCAGTTGCTCCTTCTTTGTCGTTTTTTCGATCAGTAAATACTGCAAACAGCATGATAATATGATAGAATTTACTTGTTAAATAAGGGACAAATTAAATACCTCTCTTTACTATAAGCCTGAAGTCTCTGCAGTGAAGGTAAATAAAGGCTTTGGACACTATTTGGGAATTTATGGCATGTCATGTTTTGAATGAGTTAAACTCTGAGGTACCAGACTAAATATATATTAGGAGCAACCACAATGGTCAAAATAGTTCTTTTTAAGTCTGAATATTACTTCTAAGTTTCCCAAACAAATGACAGGCTTGAAGCTCAGAATGTTTGTTTCTTTTACTAAGGTACTAATGTATTAAGACACTACCAGGTGGCTTCACACTGCATCAACCTACTTAATATCAGGCTTCAGTCACGGAGGTCCTACCGCTGGAATCGCAAGCATTTTTACAACAAAAAACGGAGTAAGAAAAAAAATGCAAAGATGAACACTGTTCCCAGTCCCTTCCCTTTCTGTTCCTGGTGTTCATTCTATCTCTTGTCCAGGCTTCTCATTGTTTCACTGATGTAGTGTTCCCCACAACCCTCACATGTGATGGGGTGTTTTTTTTAAAACTTTGTTGGATGTTTTGTGGTAAGTGTTGATCCTTGTGACTTGAGGACTCTGGTTAGATGTTCTGGGAGTCCAGCCATGTAAGGGAGTCCCACTGGGATACTTTTGGTGGTCCCTGTTGATGTAGCTGTGTCTGTCCTTGTATGAAGTCAGAGCCATCACATGCACAACACTCACCATAGTAAATGACACTGATCACCCTCTCAGTCCATGTTTCACATTACTTCTGTCTGACTGCAGTTACAAGACGTTTAAGCTGGGGTAAGCAAAATCTGTGCAACCTAGGCAAAACCTTCCGCCTCTCTCTCTGTTGCCTTGTATCACTCCGCTAAGCCCCTCCCACCAAACCCACAACTTCGACCGGCAGCAGAAGGAGTCGGTTCCCCAATGAAACTGTATCTCTCGTAGGGCTCGCTCTCCATGGCGTGAGCCTCAACGAGACCGCGGTCCCTCCTGCCGTGACTTGTTTTTTCAAAGATGCCCCTCCAGCGCTTTGCAGCCGCAGAGCAGAGCACCCCAGGCTTCAGAGGCAGCTGCAACGCTGTCCAGCAGCGGGAAGAGAGGCTAGTACACCGCACACACACACACACACACACACACACACTGTCCCCCATCAAAAGTTATTCCCCACTGTTTGTCATCATGCCTCTTTGCCACTCGTCGTTCTGAATTACGTTGAACGTAATTAGCCTGAAGCTCCGTGGGGAGCCGGGACATGTTGTTTTGTACTATACACCGCTGTAGGCAAAGGAGGTGTTGGAAATTTATCACAAGTTTCAGGATTTTCGGCAGGATTTTCCACCACTGAATCAGGTTTTCACCGTCTTAAGGGACGTGTACACACATCTGCTCTTGTAGCTTAGCCATAGCCAATACGAACACAAAAAGAGGTAGACTAAAGTCTACTGTCACGGGATAGAATTTCTGAAGCCTGAAAACAGGGGGGGGGGGTGAAGTAGAGGTTTGCTCTCAGACCACTTGAATTACAATATGCATTAATATGGCATTTTTGCCCAATGACGCCAAAAGAAAACTGCCTACCCAAGCAGCAGTTTTGCCCCTTCTGCTATAGCAGCTCTAAACAAAATACCCTTCTGAGCACTATGTATAGATGTGTGTATACATATGTTTGTGAACATGTGTATGTAAGTAGCCTACTCCCCATGTAAAAGCAGAAAGAGCAGATGAAAATGAACTGTGATCTTCTCTTTACTCTTGCTTTGAAGAGAACATCTGCTGACATAAGAAAAGACAGTTTGTTACACTCAAACAAAGCAAACAAGTAGTTCCTGCTTTAAATTATAAATTTACTTGAGCTTGTGTGCCTTCTATGAAAGCTCCTATGACCCTGTTGACCGGATAATTGATTTACCCTCTCACTCCGCTCTTTGATCTATTCCTCTTTTCACCCTCTCTCACTTCTTATCTCCTCAGAATCTTCTCTTAACATGAAGTGATCAGAAACATCCTAAGTGCTAATTTTTCAGGTGCTGACAGTCCACTTAGAGTGGATGGAGCATGTTGATATAGCTTTGTATCACAGTTTGATTAAACAAAGCTAAAATTAGACTGATAGAGTGAATATATTAGCCTAACATTGTCCATGATCTAAAACCAAATGGCTGGTTAACCGTGGCGGTTCTGGGGAGGGGCCACGGGGGGCCAGTGCCCCTGTAGCAACAAGCCTGGACCCCCTAGTGGTCCCCACAAAAAGCAGTGGGGATTTCTTTCAGGAACCAAGGGAAGCCAGGACTTCCTCACTATATATATTGCAAAATAGCTATCACTGCCATTTTCGCTTACAGCTGAAGACTGGTTAACTTTGACTCATGACTACATGCTGTTGACCAATTGCAAACTGCCTTGACAGCACTGACCTTACGAGAGTCCAAAATGGTTGTCAGACAGGAGTGGATGGTACAAATATATTCGGTTAAATTTATTGTGTTAACTTATTGTCCTGTTGTGACTGAGAGCACAAGTAGACACTACAGGAAGCCCACTCACACAGACCAGAATCTTTATCTGGACTCTTACCACCACTTGCAACATCAAAGATCACTGATGAGGAGCCGCTTACACAGAGCACAATATCTTATCAGTGAGGAGGAGGTTAGAGAGAGGGAGGTGCAGCAGGTCCAGGGGGTACTCAGGACCCACCACAATTTCAGATCAAAACAAACTCTACTAAATCAAGGGGGACAACCAGTGGTGTCCCAGTGGGACTCCCTTAAGTGGCTGAATTGTCAGAACATCTAACCAGAGTCTTCAAGTCACAAGAAGTCAGCACTTACCACAAACCATTCACCTTAAGGTCTCTGCTGGTACACCCTAAAGACAGGACCCCCCCCCCACACACACACACAAACCACCCCACCATCCCATCCATGAGGAAGACTGGAGTGGTGTATGACATCATCTTGACATCACATGTGACAGCTGTGGGGAACACTACATCAGGGAAACAGCAAGAACCCTGGACAAAAAACTCAATGAAAACCATAAACAGACAACACCAGACCAAAACGGCTCACAACATCCACTGGGAAGAGGTCAAAGGTCACACATTGTTATGAAATTGACATATTTGATTAGATTCTTCTTAATTTTTGACAGAGATCTTTATAGGATTCCTTCTCCAGCTTTTTTCCCCATTCCAGATATTCCAATATTTCCAAATATGTCCTAGTCCTTTTTTGAGTAACTCTATTCTTACACATTCTAAATATCAGTGGATCTCCTGGTTTTAGGGCATGTTATACAATCAGTGTGTTCTGAAAACTGAATACTGTGACATTTAAAATACTAGGCCAAATGAAGTGTGTCGTACCTCCATGTCATTACAGAATGTGGCATTGGTTCCAAACAGGATCTGACATTGTTCATCCACACTGTAATGCATGCCTGGCAGCTTGGGAGGAAGCCGGACCTGGTAACGGCTCCTGGGGTCTGTGTGCAGCAGGCAGGCACTGGCTTTGGACCTGTTTGAAAGTCATACAAGAGAAGGATTAATATTATGTGCTTACCAGTTAACCATTTTATTTCCAAGAGGTTTATTTTACTAATACTGTAGATATAAAATTATGTTCTTATTTATATAATCTGCAATAACTTACAAAACACTTCCTTTATCATTGTCATTGTGTCCACCTGCACACTACAGACTAATGGACAATTCCATCACTACACGAGCCACTGAAACTGTGCATCTAAACACATTTGTTGCTAACAACACTGATTGTCCAGTGTTCGAGTCTTGGAGTAACACGTCATTCTACACAGCTTGATGCTGACACTGAAAGAGAACTATCCCAGTGGGTATTTCTAAGGAAAAAACAAGGACAGTAAAGCATTAAAACTCTCAAAGGTAACATTTTTGCTGCAACCCATGACACCAGTAGCAGTACTAATGCATTATCAACATTACAAATGTTAGTTTTTCTGCCACATCAACTGACTTTTCAATGACAAAGATAATGATAATAAGAAAAGAAAACTGCATATGAGAAAGAGGGAGAGGAAGAGGCAACAAAGTTGATATAAGAAAAAAAAAATCATGTCTTTTATCTACATAAAGGTTCTTTCTTCAAAATTTGACTAGTAAAAGAGATATTATCGGTAAAATGTAGTACTTATTATGAAGAAAGGCTCCTTCCAATGTGTTATCTATTTTACAAGTGGATTATTATTACTGACACATTAACATGTAAGCAGCATTTTAATGTTGTAGCTGGTTGAGGTGAAGCTCATTTTAACTATTTAATATACTTTTGGGTTGTGTATTTAAGAACATTGCATCATATTTTATTAACTGGTCATATGTTTTGTATGTAAAATGTTTTGGAATATAATGTACAATAATTCCCTTCTAAATGTAGGATAGTTTAACTAATAGGGTGGCATAAAATAGAAATACAAGTTACATACAGGTGCCTCAAAACTGTACTTAAGTACAGCACTTGAGTAAATGTACTTATTTATGTTCCACCAGTGGCTGGTTCAGTGAGCAGTTCATGTCAGGGAAGCAGAGGGAAAAGAAAGGTAAATGACTGTATCCATGGCAATCACTAATCCTCTTAATACCATCATTCCTGAGACTGAGGCATGATGGATGCCCCATGACTGGATTTGCCACTAAATCCACTCCTGCCAGTGAGAAAAAGCAGTATTATTCCTTCAAACACACTTTGGTAAGTGTGCAGTGCTGACGTAGGAATTCCACCATGGACCAGAGGCAGGAGAAAATATATTACTCACAACATCCAACATCCAATTAGCCTTGTTTACTTACAGTATTCATCTAAGCACCTCCAATAAATAAGAGCATGCTGGTGTCATCAGAGGATCATGAAAAATTAATCCAGTCTGAGAAACCATTCAACATAACTAAGTTCTGTGACAGGAGTGTAGGTCAGAACTGTGCTGCTGTCACTCATCAGGCATTTCCAGACATCATTCATCAACTCATTCATTCTTCAGGTCAACATCATGAATTCATTACAGTGTTTATTACTTATGTTTACAAATCTACTTTTGTCATCCAGATAAAACAGTTTTTTTGGTTAATAGGGAAGACCTTGTGTGAACATTAGCTTAAAGTTCAACTTTAAACTCAGGCTCTGGTCAACACGCATATTTCTACCTAGAAGCAACCCTATCGCCAAACAGGAATATCAACATTGGACAATTCTGCAAAACCCTACATTGCATCCAGTGCCACAGTGTCTGTGCGTCTGCGCATGGCAACTACGGTATGGTTAAGGTTATGGAAAGATTGTGGTTCTGACAAATAAACTATGGTTAGGTATGGTTAAGATTAGACAACTAAAACACTTAGGGTTAGGGAAAGATGATAGTTAATAAAAAGGAGGAACTTCCACCAAAAAGCCCCTGAAGCTTTTTTAACCTTCAAATTACATATAAAACTATAACTTGTATTGATTCATTAACATCCTCCTACTATACATTAGCAACCATAAGCTTTTTTTTTTGCTGTAAAAATATGCATAAAACCTTGGCCTCCATACTCTTACTTTCTGTCTCGCTACATAAAGGACACACTACTTCCTGCGCTGGCAGGTTAGCACTTACATAGTGAAGTGAAGAATTGTCCAAAATGGATGTAATGCCTAGGGATACTTGGCTCCTAGAAGTCAAGAGCTCCTTTCAGACATGAAATACTTTCAGGTAAAAGTCAGACTTAGTGACATTTCTGTAACACCTCCAACAACACAATGTCACACAACACAAGTACAAGTCTAAATTTAAATGCTGTCACATTATTGTAAAGCTGCAGCAGCATAAGTTTAAATAAATTGAGAGAGTGTATCCTGCATTGTTTACATCCATGTTTTCAAGCATCCATGTTTACTAGCTAACAGTCTTTTTCTTCCTCGTCTATGCTGAGGCATTGCTGCATATCTTGGTGTATTACCACCACCTGTAGGTCAGTGGAATAGTGTGAAATGAGAGACAAACAAATTCGGGACCACTCATAAAAAAACTGCTCATAAAAAAACTGCCACTCATAAAAATATTCCACAGGGTACCTTTAAGATTGCTAATCACTAATACATTTATCATTTAATCATCATCTTTTATACACAAAAATAAACAAATCAGTTAGAAGGAGATCGTTCTCATTACATGTTATAATGTGAAACATTTCTGCTTTCATATTTGTGAAGGAATTTTCCTTCTTTAGGTTAAAGGCAATAGGACAGGGGTTCCCCAGGTCACATTGGGGTCATTTGTAAACCTAAAAGTATTAGGTCATATACTGTCTCTTTCAGAGCAATGGTTCAGCTCTCTGTCTCCAACGATAAGTGGTCAGGGTGCAGCTGATAAGGCGAGGCTGGGAGACCAAGGTCATTGGAGATAGACGGCATTATGCCCCAGACTCCACATTGATATACTGTCTCCTCTTTGTCTCTGAGATATGCACTAAATATAACGTGGAGTAACATACAACTTGACTTATGTTAATTTAGGTAAGCATAGTTTATTGTTTGGAATCTAATACCCAATAGAATCTTTAGTTAGCTGAGGAATAACCTTATTTGGGCTTGTAGTGAATACATGGTGTTTACTTGTACTGCTAGTCTCCATTCTCCTTGATCAAGCTTCAGTAATTGCTTCTGCGTAAGACATCCAGGTCTCTTGAAACTTCTTCACTTATGAGTCAAACAGCTTCCTGATTTCCATCACAAGTTCAGTGCACCTCTACATAATTATATTAGCATGTGTGGATATGTCAGATTGGATCATTGATTTTCAACAACCAGGTTCCATACTGGTCCGTGCAGTGTTGGCTACTGGACCTATCTGACAAGAACATACATATCCTTCCCTCAGACCTGCCACCGCCTCCTGACAGCATACAAGCCCACATGGCTTGACATTTATGACAGTGTGCTTATGCACATTCAGTTCAGCAGCCCTTTCTCTCATCAGCATCGAAGCTCAGCATCTCCTTTGTCTATCACCAGTGAAGACCTGACTACCCTCCCTCCCTATTATTTGTAGACTAAAAAATCACTAAAAATTATATAATTTTATATGAAAATTAGGTCTCACGCAGCCACAATTCCCTTTATGATAATGGAGGTTTGGAGAAGTTGAAACCCAAAATCTACACAAAAAAAAGATGGCAATGTCAGCATCATTTAAATAGTCCAACTCTCCTTGTGTGATGCATGGCAGTAGTCTTTGGTGTTATGAGTGGGAGACTTTGCTGTAAGAGAAAATGTGTTTCCATTTTCTGTGTGTATGTGATTTTGGTATCAGTGATTTAGAGATTTGTCATTGCATCAGTGCTATTCAGCTGAGTTTCTTACCTCAGACAGTGGATGGGTGTTTATTCACAACAGAACTACTCAATCAGTAAAGAACACATTTAAGCTGTGATCAATCTGCATGTTAAGAGCCGAGAGTGTGCAGGGACAGATTCATGAATGCAAAACAGGTTTTTAGCATAAACCCTAAGTTTACTTTCACTCAGTTGGAAACTGGCCCTCATAATGTTCTTTAGATTTTTGTCAGATTTTGAGCATGTGAGGTCACACCCATATCTGCCTGTCAAGCTCTCAGCTTTTTTCAATTTCAGTCTTTTAGACGAATGGCCAGTGGCCAGATGTTACTCAGAAGCTGGAGTCTAACAGTGGGATGCTTCACTTCCAGGTTCATTTCAGTGGAGCAAAAGTATCAAAAGTAAAAGTACCCATACTTTTACTTTTGATACTTTTGCTCTTAAACTTAAAGTTGGACTGAAATCACATGTATTCATCCTTGTTTACAGTCAATAATAATGTCAACATGTTTCTTAAATGTATTGTTTGTGTTGTATAGTTTTAACTATTAAAAGAGAAGCTTACAGGCTGAGCTATGGTATTGGCGGCAGGGGAACAAGAGACAAAGTCAACGAACGAAGCCATGGGCAGACAGAGTGTTGTAAACTGTGGTACTGAGGAGTAAGGACCATACCAGTATCTAAAGGGACAGAAGTGACATTTGCAGGTATGTTTACAAGCTGTTTAATATACTGCAGGTGGCCAGCTAATTAGCTATCTAGCCTCCAAACTGACGTGAGCAGTGCACCTTTCCCCAGTGAATGTCTGTTTGGTTGCTTGTTCAACAAGCTAAGGTGCAAGACAAAACACACATGTTCATGTTTGAAAGATAGATAAGGAGACTTTAGCAGGAAAGCTAATGTGGTTGTTGTTTAAAGTCTGTAGCTCTTGTGTTGTGTAGCAGGCTGCTGTCTGGCTGTTGGTCAGTGTAACTGACATTACTGCTTTATGTAAAGATTTGATTGGCTGTATGGAAACAAGTTCTCCACTTAATGCAAAAATAGGAGGCATCATCATGAAACCAAAAAATAGAAAATATTAATTTCTCCCTTTTGGTTTCTGATTTTTTTTCTCAAAGGAAACACAGGGTTGGTGAATTACAGAGCAGATATGTATGCTGTAGCAGACAACAAAAAATGCAATCTAATTTCAGTTGGACTTTAAGTAGGATTAATAACAAATAAATAACCCAAAACACTCATGAAATGGTCAAATTGGTTCAAAAAGGTTCAAACATTTTTGTAGACCTCATGAACATTAGAAAAACTCATTAAACCAGCAAATAAATAACCCAAAACACTAAGAAACACAAACAAAATTCTCTCGGTTTACAGCAACAGTATATTATACAAGCAGTGCCCAATTCGTAACCCCACAGGTCATTCTCCCATGATAAAGAGTTCATTGTTTAGTTATATACAGTATATCAGCTTAGTCATAGAATTTCCCACCTTAACAATCCTCTTGCTGGCAATAAACTATCTATGTAATTTCTCTGGTACTGCCGGAGTTTATTTTATGGCAATCTGCCAATTGGATTATAATGTGTCAAGAGGGTGACACTAGAGGAAAGCTCATGGAGTGTCCAAAATGGAGAGGGTTCATTGTCTGGGGAGCATGAATATGTTCAGTATAACAGTCCATAACAATCTGCCCATTTGAAAGTAATATTTCTTGAGTGTAAATGTGAATTTGAGAGCGCTACATGAAAGGTCATGGAGTCAACAAAACTCTGTCCAGCAGTTGTCAGCAGTTGGACAGATGGATAGATGAATCACCAATCGACCAACTTAACCATTTTTAGGTCTCGTCATAGTGGGGCAAGTACAATGTACAAAGTGTAAATGAAACTCAGCCTGCTTCAGGCATATTGTCAGGTTCTCCAACAGCACTCTGAGCAACGCCAGGGGAATAACCAGGGGTATAATAATGTTATTGTGCAATGTTCTTAAAACATTACTAACCAAACATTCTTTAAACATTTTTAAGAAAAAATGACTAGAACATAACATTCTTATAATGTTTTTTCCCAGTTGCAGTTTTTAGTTCCAGGAATGCTTTTAGTGGGTAGTTTGCAAAGGGTTCCTAGTACGTTTCCTCTGTGGTTATAATGTTAATAGTAAAACAATAAAAATGTAACATTCAGTCCCATAAAAGTAAAAAATGTTGCTGTGCTTTTTATTTCCCCTGAAACCAAACAACCATTAACAGTCTGATTGACTGCCTTGAGGACATCAAGTGCTGGATGGCTCAACATTTTTTGCAGCTGAATGAGAGCAAGACTGAGGTTGTCCTATTTGGCCCCCTGACAAAATCAAAGGGATTTCCAACAGCCTAGGCAACCTGTCCTCCCTTGTTAAACCCCATGTCAAGAACCTTGGTGTGATATTTGATTCTGCCTTTAAGTTTGACAAGCAGGTAAATGCTGTAGTTAAAGCCAGTTTTTTCCAGCTACGTACCATCGCCAAAATCAAGTCATTCCTCTCAGTCAAAGATGTTGAGAAGGTCATCCATGCCTTCATATGATCCCATCTAGACTACTGTAATTCACTGTATACTGGCATTAGTCAGTTGTCCCTGGCCTGTCTGCAACTGGTCCAGAACGCTGCTGCCCGACTCTTGACAAGTACCCGGAAGGGAGAACATATTAACCCCATTCTGGCCTCTCTCCACTGGCTTCCAGTGTGGTTCAGAATCGATTTCAAGGTTCTCCTCTTCATCTTCAAAGCACTAAATGGGCAGGCCCTTGCTTACATTTCAGACCTCATAACCCCCTATTCTACCTCCAGGTCCCTCAGGTCATCTAACCTGGGACTCCTGGCTGTCCCACGGTCTAGGCTGTAGAACAGAGGCGACCGAGCCTTTTCTGTTGCTGCCCCTAGACTATTGAATAGCATCCCCCTCTGTCAGAGCTGCCCCTCCATTGCTTCGTTTAAGTCCAGGCTCAAAACACACTTTTATTCCTTGGCTTTCGGTACATCATGATATGGTGCTGGTACTTTTGCACTGTGTGTATGTTTGTGCGTTGCTCGTTTATATTTTACTTGTATTTGTATTTTATAGTGAGGTTTTCCATGCAAATTACCTGTACAGCACTTTGGTCAACGTGTGTTGTTTTTAAATGTGCTTTAAATATAAATTTGACTTGACTTGACTCTTCTTAAAAAGCCCACTCTTGATCCAGGGGTTTTATGAAACTATAGACCTATATCTGACACTCCCTTTCTCTCTAAGATCCTTGAGAAAGCAGTCGCAAATCAATTGTGTGACTTTCTACACAACAATAAGCAATTTGAGGATTTTCAGTCAGGATTTAGAGTGCATCATAGCACAGAGACAGCACTGGTGAAAGTTACAAATTACCTTCTAATTGCATTAGACAAAGGACTTGTCTCTGTACTTGACTTGTTAGATCTTAGTGTTGTATTCGATACCATTGACCATCGCATTATATTACAGAGACTAGAACATTTAATTGGTATTAAAGGCACTGCACTAAGCTGGTTTAAATCCTATTTATCAGATCAATATCAGTTTGTACATGTTAATGATGAATCCTCTATGCATGCCAAAGTTAGTCACAGAGTTCCAAAAGGTTCTTTTCTTGGACCAATTCTATTCACCTTATATGCTTCCTTTAGGCAATATTATTAGGAAGCACTCCATAAATTGTCATTGTTATGCAGATGATACCCAATTATATTTATTGATCAAGCCAGAAACCAATCAATTAGTTAAACTCAAGGACATAAAAACCTGGATGACCTGCAATTATCTGATGTTAAACTCAGACAAAACTGAAGTTATTGTACTTGGCCCCGAACACCTTCGAAACACATTATCTAAAGATATAGTTTCTCTAGATGGCATTGCCCTGGCCTCCAGCGACACCGTAAGGAATCTTGGAGTTATCTTTGATCAGGATATGTCCTTTAACTCCCACATAAAACAAACTTCAAGAACTGCCTTTTTCCATTTACGTAACATTGCAAAAATCAGGCACATCCTATCTCAAAAAGATGCAGAAAAACTAGTCCATGCATTTGTTACGTCTAGGCTGGACTATTGCAACTCTCTATTATCAGGCTGCCCCAATAAGTCCCTTAAGACTCTGCAGCTGATTCAGAATGCTGCGGCACGTTTACTGACAAGAACCAAAAAAATTTAAAATCCTTCTCCTCACCTTCAAAGCCCTTAATGGTCAGGCACCATCATATCTTAAAGTGCTCATAGTACCCTATTACCCCACTAGAGCACTGCACTCCCAGAATGCAGGGTTCCTTGTGGTTCTTAGAGTATCTAAAAGTAGAATGGGAGCCAGAGCCTTTAGCTATCAAGCTCCTCTCCTGTGGAACCAGATCCCAGTTTGTGTACGGGAGGCGGACAACCTCCTCACATTTAAGAGTAGGCTTAAGACTTTCCTCTTTGATAAAGCTTATAGTCGGGCTGACTCAGGTGACCCCTGAGCCCCCCCTTAGTTATGCTGCTATAGGCCTAGACTGCCGGGGGACTTCCTATGATGCACTGAGCTCCTCTCTCCTCCTCTTCCTCTCCATCTGTACGCCCTCATATCCCATCAATGCTTGTTATTAATTCAACTTCTTCCCGTAGTTGTGTGCTTTCTCTCCTCTCTCTCTCTCTCTCTCTCTCTCTGTTGCTTTCTGCAGGTATTTCTGCCTCCAGAGCTGTAGAGTGTTGTTTCTGTTGGTGTTAACATCAATGCCATTACCACAGCTATTGCTTTACATCCCTATGTGGAACTGTATTGTGGTGCTGTATGTTCTCTTTCCTCCTGCTCCCCCTTCAACCCAACCGGTCGAGGCAGATGACCGCCCACCTTGAGCCTGGTTCTGCTCGAGGTTTCTACCTGTTAAAAGGGAGTTTTTCCTTGCCACTGTCGCATAGTGCTTGCTCATGGTGGGAACTGTTGGGTCTCTGTAAATATAAAGAGTCGGTCTAGACTTGCTCTATTCGAAAAAGTGCCTTTGTTATGATATGGCACTATATAAATAAAACTGAATTGAATTGAATTGACTGAGTTAGATTTTCCATTTTCATTCACCATTATGCTATAGTTAAAATAGCCACCATGACTCCCAGTGGTGCAGCTTATACAGGCCCCACAGAGAGCCCTGGCAACACGATGACACTGTCAGCACTCTTGGCAGCCCAGTTGGGTGTGTGCATGTGTGTGTGTATGTAACAGAGAGAGGGAAAGAAAGAGAGTCAGAGAGAGAGTGCGAGGTGTGATTGTGAGCTTGGTTTAATATGCAGCTTCAAAGAGAGGACAGTGTTAATGGCAGCAACTAAGTTTGAGAAATAATCTAAGCTCACAAGCAGGCCTAGCTAGTTAGCTGGCTGGGTAAGTAGCATGTGCAGCCTTGTTAAAAGCTAAAGAGGTTTAGTTACTGTGTCTGTTTCTGTGTTTATTTACAGCAGCAGTAGTTTGATTCAGAATAACTTTAGGATGGTTTTTGCACAAGCTAACAGGAGCTAACTGGCTACATTTATTAGTAGTTGTTGAGCTTCCTAGCTCAAGAGAGGCAGGGGGTACATGACTGGCTGAAAGCTGAGGGGGCAATGACTGTTGACAACACTACTGTCATGAAAAGTGACATTATGAAATAAAATGTGTCATTATTAAAAGTGACATTAAATAAAAGGTGGCATTATGAAATGTGATGTTATTAAATAAAACAGACTTTTAAAAGGGCATTTTGAAAAATTATATTCAATAAAATTGTTGGTTCAATGTATTTTACAAAATTTATTCATATGATTATTTACTTCATAATGTCCTTTTAATTATTTAATATTGAACACTGTCAGGTTCCATAGAACTGAAGGACAAATTTCACAATTATCTGAATGCATGATTTGACCTCATGTGGAGGACATGTGCACATCTGTAAACAAATAAAAAAAATCTCAGGACACAAATCTCCAGATATACAAAGTCCTGCTTGTGCTTCCACACACCACTGCTTACAACAGGGGAGGGGGGAGCAGAGACCAGCAGTGAAATACAGTTTATCTTACAGCATGGGAGAATAAAAAAAATGTCTTCAAGACCTCAGGTGCATCTAACTGTGTCTCACCTGAGGAAGTTCTCCAGGTCATCGCGGCTGCAGGAGGACCAGGACAGGTCGCTGGGGTTTCTTCCTTTCACCCATTCACCAGACATGATGTGTGAGTGACCAGTGCAGGTGGCGTGGTCGTCATCATGGCTCATTCCCATGCTGAAGACAAAACATGGATACATACACACTGTGTCAAAGAGTAGTAGAGCTGGTTCTCAAATAAGGGAGTCAACCAGCCATCTTCTCAGTCCCTGTGTCTGTCAATATATTTTGAGGCATTTATGTAGACACAGACAAAAGAGGGCTTATTTCCATGATATATGGCTAACTTTATGGTCAGATCAGTATATGCAAGTTCTAACTGAGGTATATGTTTTTATTAAATTCTCCTCCATTCCAGCTTTGTTATATGTGGCATCACCTTCGCCTGCATCACCTCCTTGTATGTACACAGATTTTTGTATCTACACTACATTGTTATATTCATATGCCTTTCATGAAATGTGTAGGAACAGAAACTGTATCCCTGGGAAGGAGAAATAAAAAATAAATCTTGCAGAAGGAGGCTTGTTGGATCAGTACAATGATACAAGACAAATTCAGTCTCATTCCATTCTTATTGTGAATTATCTGAAAGGATATTGTAGTCTAACTTGACACTGATTGTTTGACTCTTTCATTATAACATAATATTGATTGTTATTGAATTTCTAACTTTGACAATGCACACACAGCGAGGTGCAGACCTTGTGAGCTTCAATGTGAGTCTCTCTCTAGTAGACTATGTACTACAGTACACCACCCTGATGAAGGTAAAATAGCCAAAATTTTTGGTGATGTGAATGAAGCATGGTGTACTGGAGAAGAGTTGCATGGCGTATATTACATATTTTTTGAACATGGTATATTCACTGTTTATGTGTTGGTAAATCCTAATTTTGTTTGATAGAATAATTTGCATAAGGATATGTCATGATAGTACTGGGAGACTTCTGCTAAAATAGTGGCTACAGCCCTGGATAAAACCAGTGACATGTTTATCTGTGACATGCTAAAATGTAGTGCAACAATAACAAATAGTCAAGAGTCATTGATGTTTGAAAGGTCATGCTGCCTGGCTTGAATATTTTGCATGGGTCAACTGAAGGTAATTGTACTTGTACTGTACATTTGAATTCTGTGTGAAAGCAAAAAGATGTAAATGTACTGCATTGTACTGTACTGTACTAAGAGAAAATGGAGAATAGATGTGACAATTTTAAACTGTCTTAAAGAAGTTATGATTTTCATTTGAGAATTGTGCCAAAGCAACTGAGGCAAACTATAAGCACACAGCAACAGGACACACATTTACAACACAATGGAAAACCATTACAGCACAATGAATTCCCTTCAACCAGCAGCACATCTTAGAGAAACACACCTGCAACATATTGATAGAGCAGAGTCAGAGCCTGAGGGAAGCTCTGACAGGAAGGATCTCTTACCCACAGTGTATCTGTGCACACACAATGCATGTCTGTATGAAAGACACAAATAGAGAGCAACAGAGGAAGGAGGGAAGACTTCACTTGGGCACAGTTACTGTGTGTGTGTGTGTGTGTGTGTGTGTGTGTGTGTGTGTGTGTGTGTGTGTGTGTGTGTGTGTGTGTGTGTGTGTGTGTGTGTGTGCATGCATTTCCACCCAAAGCCATGACCTACATTTGCAAATTAAAAACAACAACCTAGTCTGAACTCCAGGCACAGACTCAAACTAATAAATTACAAGTGGAGACTCTTTTCCCTTGGTTGAAATGAAAGTAATATAGAATTACATTTCAGGACTCATACTTCTATCTATTCCCTCTGCTTTGAAGACATTGCACTATCCTATCACTATCCAGTCTGATAACCGTCCAACTGGGCCAGGACCATTCAGGCCAGATTATCTTAAATACTCCTCTAGACATTAAATATACTATACTGTATAACAGTGAGGATACACTGTTCACATAGATGTTATTCTATGGTTATATGTAATTAATATAGTATATACAGCACAAAAGAACATCATGTCTGTATGAAGATAAAATTAAACATCAAATTCAATTAAATTCATTTCAGTTTTATTTATATAGCACCATATCATAAGGTTATCAGGGCACTTTTTCATATAGAGCAGGTCTAGACCGACTCTTCATAAAAACATGTAACCAAATACAGATTCATCAGTGTTTCCACTATATTCATATCAATATGCACTACCATGATACCTAATTTCTCAACATCAGACAACCAACACTCAGTCCTGCTATGGTGAAACTGATATACTTTTTAAAAGTCTTAGGGTGATTTCACAACTAACCTGTCTGGATCAGTACAAACAAACTGGTGCATTTGCCTGCTTAGTTCGGTTTTAGTCAGGTTTAATTTGGGATCAATCTGCTTATCGTGAACTGTTCAGGAAGCGGTGTTATAATAAGTGATCTGCATATGTGGTGTGGAATTTTCAGCAAGATAATTTTGTAACCATGGTAACACATATGAGCGTCAGCAAGTGAGATAGTGTCAGGTGCTCCCACTCACTGCAAAAATCCAAGCCATCTTAGATTACCCTGTGCCTCAAACCAGACGTGACCTCCGCTGTTTCTTAGGAATGACTGGCTGTTAATGTGGCTTCTGCAGAAATTTGGCAGTTTGACTAGTGCCACTAAAATATTTGTCTGGTCACCTGCATGCCAAAACGCCTTTGAGTCTGCCAAAGCCCTTCTCTGCAGTACACCTGTTCTTGCGGCTCCTGACTTTGCGCGTCTCTTCAAGCTGGAGGTGGATGCCAGTGCCAGCAGTAGTGATGCTTTGTTGCTGCAGGAGGATGAGCAGGGTACTGATCACCCAATTTGTTACTTCTCAAAAAAAAAAATCCAGTAAGCATCAAGTGAAATACAGCACCAATGATAAAGAGGTTGAAGTTCATGTTGGCTCAAGTTTGTTGCCCGCTGCCGTGTACACAATCACAACCCTCTTGTTTATTTAGCATAGAAGAGGCTCATGAGGTGGTCATTGCCTGTGCAGGATTTGGTGATAGGGACAGGAAATGTATTAGCTGATGCACTTTCTAATGTTTCTTCCTGTTCCTAATTATCAAACTTTCAGGGAAAAGGTTTGACTTTTAGGAAGGGGGGTGTTACGGCCTAACCTGTGTCTAGTTTTTTCCCCTGTGTTTTGTGTGAAAATGTGTGCTCTGTTCCTGCAAGGATCTTCGAGTGTCAACTTATAGGTGTCGCTTTCTGATTGATTGGATTTGTGGGTTTGGTCGAGTGTATATTGCTTATTGGTCCATTCACAACCTTTTACAATGCACAGGTTTCCAGCAATCCAGTGGCAACAGTGTAACAGCAGCACCTAGGTTCTGTCCTCGGCCTCCAAACCCTTTTGTAGGTGCTTTGTGTGTTAGATCTGTGAGATCTGGTTAGGCCTAGTGCCCTAGTTGGTTAGCAGTAAGTACTGGCTTAAATTTAGTTAATTATATAATTTATATAATTCACATTTTGTTTTTGCATTGTTTTCTCCTGTTTGCATTATCCTAGGAAGTTTAGTAAATGTCTTGTTTGTTTCACTTAAGGTTAGACTACATCCACAATAATACGTTTTTGTTTTAAAACGCATAACTTTTGCTACGTTTATACCTAGCAACAACACTACTCCAGTGTTTTATAACCCCTAAAACAGAGACCTTTTAAAACGCTGCTGACCCCGTTTTAGTTTGCGTTTTAGTGAGGACGGGTGAAAACGGAGATGTTCTAAAACGATGACACAGACACCCACGTTGGCTTCCTGATTAGGTCTTGTCAGCCACGACGTGTCCTTCCCTAATTCGCCACGCCCCTATCATGTGACCCTTTCCCAGAAGAAAACAAACGACATAAGCCTTGACAGCCAGCGGTTAATTCAACATTAATAACGAATTACAACAATTACTTTCAGTAACAGTTCCACCTGGTCGTCCGTCCTAGCAGAGAAATTTCTGCTCTTACTTTTCTCCATCGCTGTTCTTTGTATTTCCTGCAACTAACTAATCAACCAACGCAGAGTAAACAATCTGCTTCCTGTTTACACCGGCAGGTGCATGCCCAGTGCACCTGAATGGTCACGTGATATGCGTTTCCAGCCGTGTAGTATGGACATATATTATTTCTAAAACGCTCGTGTGTACGGAGTTGTGGATGTAGCCTTAGTCAGCACTTTTTGAAGAGATAGATTCTTCTTTCTTCTTGATTTGGCCTTGGTCCACACTGAACTATTGCTTCAATTTATTGTCACAATTTATCCTTTTGCAGTACTAAATTATTTCAATTAACTTTTTTTGTAACTTTTATGTTGCATTCCTACCTCCCTTGACGGGGGAGTAAAATGTGACAAATATTGGGTGGACTGACATGGAATTTAGTACAGCCATTCATGTATACCACAAGATCAATTGGAATAACTTTGATGAACTTCTGAATTTTCATCTAGCACCATCATCAGGTAATAATTTACTCAATATTTTAGTTTATGACCAAATACTTGCAAAACTAAGGACATTCTCATCAGCCTGAGCTGTACTTTGTGTTTACTGCTAATAAGCCAATGTTAGCATTTGCTAAAAAGCTGAACAACAGTGATCATGGCAAACATTACATGCTAAAATGTGTATGTATACATACAGTATGTATAGGTGTATAAATTTGTGTATTCCAATTTTCATCCCATATAATCTAGTATGCTGTGCCTCTGGAACATGGTCCCATTAAAACTTCAATACAATGCCAGTCTGAGCTCAGAGTTTATACGAGCACCTTAGTGCTTTTATAGCTACTTGACACACAAGACAATAATTCCTTGTGGTGTGTGTGGGTGTGCCAGTGTGTGTGCTTATGTAACACAACTTCCATAACGTCTAGCTTGTTACCTTTCCTGGCCCCCAAAGCTGGAGCAGAGCTGCTCGATGAAAACTGTGATAAATCCAGAGGGGCCTGGCATAGCCATAAAGCTGCCACAAAGGTTCATACACTTTGGCATGATTTTCAGGTGAACTGGGCTGTCAGTGAGGGATTTATGTGTGGACTGCATGTTTCCAGCTTTAACAGACATCTTACTACCACACAGAGTGAAGAAATAATCAGCTGAGCTTGACTCAAATGGATGTCCCAGTCACTTTTTTTCCCCCCCTCACTGCAAGTCTTTTAATATTGAGTATCTGCATCTATAAAGTCCAGAACCCATATTTATCAATAAATGAAATAATACAATGTGAAATAGTTTAAACTCCTTGAGACTGTATAATTGTAATGACAAAGTTAACTCAACTCAATTCATCTCTCAGTCTTCATCAGCAAATGTAACTGGCTCAGTTGTCACCACGTGACCAAAGTGTGGAACGCTGATTGCTTGATAAAAGGTGGTTGTATTTGGGTCGGACAACACAACACCTTGCGTGTCTCACACCCAACAACAAAGATCATCAACTGAGACAAGGGTTACAATCTCCCTCCTACATATAATCACTTGTCATCACATGAGCAACATTCTACACTTATGTCATTTGATGATACCTGAGCCAGTTCGATTCGCTGATGAAGAGCACGAGATGCAGTTATAGGCTCTGAACAAGCTAGTGAAGTTTCTTCCTACAGCTGTACAGTGCACATTGCAGCAAAGGTAGACTGAGATGGCATGAATACAAACCAAATTATGTAAATGGATATGACCAGAAGCAAATTTACTCTAGGGCACCATGTGGCAAGGTTGAATGTACAATATTTCATCTGTGATCATTCCAAGTGTTATGTCTCCATGAATTTACAGAGACAAAAGAAGAGAGTCTGGATGAAAAGGTTCCTGGTAAGTTAGGAAATCAGTCTGTCTCAAGTCAGGCCAAACATAGGTGCTTGTTGTCACAGCAAACATCAGTCAGGGACCTCGTCCACTGACTGTGGACAAAAGACACAGAAAACCTCTCCAGCAGTCAAAGCACAGAATGTATCCAAATACAACTCGCTTGTAGAGTGAGACTCTACAACTTTGGAAAAAGCCACTCCAAGGTGTTCCACCTTCACTGCACACTGCTCACATAGTCATAGGTTTTCGGAGGGCTGGGTCTGTCTGAACTGTGGATGTGGTGGAGGTGAAACAAGGTCTGTACTGACATACACATCAGACATAGTCAGTAACATGACCCCTGTTAGTGTGTCTGATATCTCAAAGTAGGAACAGATTTCCATTTGGTAGATAGGGTGTGAGCCAAGGAACAATTAATTTGATTTTGCTGGTGATTTGGATTAGGGACTTCCGCTGTTATTATTATCCTTTTTCACCCATAACTGTAAAGCCAATACAGAGACCTGACTCCAAATCCCAATAGTTTTATTGTTGACAAGTTAAAGACTAAATGAAAATGTAATTGATGTTTAACTTAAATAAGCTTTTTAATAGAACCATGTGTTTACATAATAAAGATTGAACCCTGGTACCCTGCACTTCCTCCACACTCTGCTCTGGACTTGTAAACCATGAGTACACTTTCACAGAATTCTCACAACAGCAACATGGACAATAGCGTAGTAGTATAATAACATGATACATTGTCGAAATACACCTGTTTAAAACTTCAGCACAGTGAAACCTACTTGTGTCCCAGCTCATGAGCGATGGTGAAGGCCAAATTGAGACCATTGTCCTCTGCTAACACACATTTCCTCTTGGCACTGCAGACACCTCCCAGATAAGCAATACCTGTAACATAGTGACACGACAGTGAGTTTCATAAATAACAGTTACAATTGTGTCATAATGTTTGACACTAACTGATGATTTAATGGAAGACGCTGGGTAATACACTTACTCTACATTAATATACTTCTTCAAACCCAATGTCAGATGAGAAGATCAAGGTCATACCTCCTCTAACTTCCATTTCTAAGCTGCAGATGGCCCTTTTTGATAACGCAATACAGCTCAACTGACAACCAGGTAAAACAATGGGGAGCATTTGAGTTGCCTTCAAGTTTAATTCAATTCAGTTTTATTTATATAGCACCATATCATAACAAAGTTATCTCAGGGCACTTTTTTGAATAGAACAGGTCTAGACAGACTTTATATTTACAGAGACCCAACAATTCCCATCATGAGCAGCACTAGGCGACAGTGGCAAGGAAAAACTCCCTTTTAACAGGTAGAAACTTCGAGCAGAACCAGGCTCTGGGTGGGCGGTCATCTGCCTCGATCAAGTAACTCCTGTTTGTCCTTGACTCATCACATGAATAGAGATTACTGTCGTGCAATCACCGCGTTTACATTCCTTCATTCAATGTAACAGAGAACGACAACTGTGGTGAGTAGAAGGGTTGCAGTGTGTGGTGTCGCGGCAGATCTGCTGAGAAGTTTGTTAAGTGTGTCATGTTTATTTGTACGTCAAGTTATTCACATAGTCTTGTTTGGCACTTCCTGCTTTATTGTGTAGGTTCCTTTTGTGTCTGTACCTGACTTCCTCCCTTTGTGTGTTTTCCCGCCGTGTTGATTGTCTGCCCCGCCCCGGATTGGTTTCACCTGTGCTCCCTCACCTTTTGTATATATAGTCCTCATCTCCCCTTGTCCTGTGCCAGTTCGTCTTGTTCAGTTTGCGTGTCAGTCAGTCCAAGTGAGCCAGCGTACCCCATGCCTCAAGTTACTGTCAGGTTTTTGTGTTTTTCTTTGTACTTTGGTTTTCCTCCTTTCTGGAGCGTTTTTGAGTTTGTACTTTGTTAGTGTTTCCTCTGCAAGAGTGATTGTTTGTTGTACTTTGTATCATCCTCCTTGTGAGCGGTTTTTGTTGTACTTTGCTTTATATTGAGAGTCTTTTTGTTGTTCTTGTTTTTTGCAGTAAAGAGTTTAAGTATTGAAACGTCTGAGTTGAGAGTCGTGCATTTGAGTCCTGCTTCCCGTGCCACAGTTCGTAACACAGTGGAGATGACTTTGTTAGATGCATGTTACTGAAAATGAAAAGACTTTCTTCAACTTCCTTAAGTCTTGTGTTTTGTTGAGATTGGCTTTACTTCCTTATTGTTTGCAGTCCCACAGACCCCACTTATGACCTAATTAAAACCCAATATGTAGAAAAGTATTCCCTTCCCCGAACTAGGCACATTTGATGAAGGTGACAAAGTATTACACCAAATAAGGAAATATTTCAGGTTTTATGGAACATGGGCTATGCAGTAACAAATATATTTTCATTTTGTTTGTCATCACAGATAACCAAATGTATCTTGCATGGTGACGCTACTTCTTACCCCAGAGAGGTCTAACTCCCCATTAGACCTGCGCAAACAAACTAAAACTCCAATAGCAGGAATCCAAATAGACTTGGGAGGTGTAGTGCTGTGTAAAAAGTGCTGTCAACACCGATATGGAGCATATGAAAATCCATTCACTATTATACTATGTTTTACAGCTCCAAGCGCCCAAACTGAAGTCATGCATCATTTTCTGTACTGGACTTTTGAAACATGTCATTAGTTCAAAATATGTTTATAAACAATTCTCATTAAGTTGAAAGTCATGAAGTATCAAGCTGATTAACAATGTTAAGTATGTTTTCTGAGATGTTGAAGAGGGCCAGGGGTCTCCAGGACCCCAAACAGAACTAAAGGGTCACTGTTGTCTTCATTCTCAACAATCTCCACCACTGGTATCAGAAATTTGCAGAAGAAAACATAAGCAGCCCAAGCTGACCAATCACGGTTCTTGAGGTCCACATGGTATGGTATTATTTGAGCCCCAAAGTGTAGTTACATCTTTAATGGGGCACACGTCAGCCTCAGCACAGTCAACAGCATAGCATGAATTTGCTATAGCATAGTGAAATTGCTTAACATAACTGTTGAGTCGGTTTCCCTGACTCTGCCTCAGCTCAATGTGTGGTAGTAGGTGGGATTTTGAGCGGTTAATTTAGTGAGTCTGTATTTTTTTTCGGTAGTTTTATGTTACATTTCACCATTTTTCATCATGGTGGATTATTGTGTTTGTGCAGGTTGGACAATCTCCAGCCTGTTAACTAAAGGAAAAGGACCAGTGCTAGCTCTTGTGCCTGGGTGCGTGTTACACATGTGAGACCTACAATGGACCTAATACATCAAATTAGTATTGCCTCTCTATAACAGTTTGAACAAAAAACAAACCTTCATGAAGATAGAATTTATTGTAGGGCTGTTGCATTACTTTTAACTTGGTGGACTTAACTGGGAACTAATGGCATTTTTTAGCCACGGGGTGGCAGTGTTGCCTCAACACTCTGCACTATACAAGAAAGATTTGGTTTTACAAATTTTCTATATGTCTCTCCTTCTGGGTTTATTCACAAATGTACAACTTGTAAACTGAATAATCCCCTTTCTTTTACAGGCTTAGCAGCCCTGCATTTCAGCCATAATGGCAGCCAGTGACGGTGAGGTCTGTTATATGGTTCGCTACCCAAGAGTCTGCCAAGGTGGCTGGGTAGTCTGTCCTATCAAGGAGAAGCCATCAAACAGTTAGCAGTTTCAGTCAGTCCCCAAATATTATTTATTATGTGAGTCAACTATAATATTGGCTCTCATCGAGTCTCAGAGAGAGGGCTACCATAGGTAACCAAAGACTCTACGACAGAGCAGTGCTGTCTTGTCCTCCACTGCACCTGTCCCCCTTTCCAGATCCTGCCAGAAGATTAACAAAGATGAGGCAGCTGGCCTGTATGTTGCACGGCATTCACAACTTAACACAGGACATTAGTGTGAAACCAGCACACGATTTCAGGTTGAGATTATTGTAAGTCAAGACAAAGTCAGGTTGGTTCTACAATTCATATTCATATTAACCTAGGCCAAAGAGGTTACATACTCAGTCACATTTGTTTATTTGTGAGATATCTCAAAAACCTGGTAATTTTGATGAAATCTGGAAAACAATTAGGCCATGGGCCAAGGATCAAGTGATATATTATTAGAGAACTAGACTAATGGGTCTGAACTTCAAAATCAGAGGTTCTAAACACCAATGAATGGTCTAAGACAGCTACAGTAATTACTGGAATCAAGTACTGCTGGCAAACAGACATTTGAAATCAGGTTGACTGCTTGAGTATATGTGAGTGGCCAAAAATGTTTAAAAAACAATCAATCAGCCTTTCACCCAGGCATGCACACACACTCACACCTGCTTTGTGTCTGCCTCTGGAGCCAGGCCATGGGGGCTCATTTAAATCCAGACAGGCATAAATTAAATCATTGACAAGGATAAGACAGTTAAAGTCAGGTGAGATTTCTGGGAAAAACAAAACAAAAACAAAAAAGACAGAGAGGAACAGAAAGCCAGATCAAGTGTTTGAAGTTTCAGGATTCAGGTCTGTATGATAAGACAGAGGTAGACAGAAGAAACACAGTGGAACAGCTGGAGAAGCTCAAATGGCAGTTAGCCCATTAGATAAAGTGGAGTAACAAATTCACAAAGTTAAAATTGAGGTTTAATGGGAGATTTCCTGTTGTGTAACAAATATGCCACAGTTTGGATCATTATCAAGCTCCAGTGACTAAACTGTCTAAATATACAACAGGCAGAGAGAGTTAGCTGATACAGTTTGTTGTAGTGTAGCTTTACTGTATATCCATTCAGTAATGGTAAAAGGTTCATTTGTCTCCACAGGTTTGTTTACTGCAACCTGTGTTACAGGTATTGTTCTCATATATTGCAAGGTTAGAAGAAAGGGCACTGTTTACTTGTTCACACAGAGCCCATGTCAATCTGCTTTGCAGTAAATCCAGTCATTAAACTCTGAACAGGACAGCTCACTCTCTGTTACTCTGCTGGATTCACTTAACTGTTCACTAAAATACTGTTTGCGGTCTGGGTTTAGCAAACATGTTGAGGAAGATTTAGATGGTTGATTTCTGACATAAATCCTGGAACTACTCATTCCTTCTAACAGCAATATGATAGATAACCGACTGAAAGTATGTTAATTTTGTGGAAAAAGCAAAGTCACTTTAACTAAGGCCACTGTTGCCTAAAGGCTGTGTTCAGACCAACATTAGCACTACGAGGAAAAAGGCAGGCTCTTTGACCAATTTCCCCCTGGGGAATCAATAAAGTATTTATGATTCTGATTCATTCATTTTAATGAGACCACTGTTGGCTCCATCAAAAAATGCTCATTCTTGGTAGACAAAGGTTGAAATGTTTGTAACCATAACTTTCCAGAGTTGTAAAATCCTGACTGATAGTACGATACACCTCAGTCCTCTGTGGACTTCCTGGATCATATTTAATTTGTTTGATAGCAAACGCAACACAGCCCCTGACATTTTTTAAATGGAGGGTAAATTTTGGTCTGAACAACCACTGAGAGTTGAGGACCTCCAACATGGCCACTAGAGGGTGTGTCACATCACCTTGACTGATGCAGTGACTGCAGAAAAGGTAACTAGAGTAAATATCTGCACTCCCTACAGCTCTAATGTTACGGTTTGCATTAGCTTGTGGGTGATCTCTAAAAAAAGTGTGACGTGTCTTTAATTAGGGAAAAGAACAACATACCACAGCTGTCTGTATGGTGCTTTCACTGCGACCGAAGAGAAAACACACCAAGATTAAAAGGCCTTGGTTATGTCATGTACGACCCATGAAATCTATTTTAGACTACCTTTTAAGACCCTGGACTCCCACATTATTTTTTTCACTCTGCTCTCCAAGTTACACTCCCGTTTTAACGTCTCCAGTCATTTTTTATTTCACTCACATCTGCATGGAGCAGTCTGAAATTTGAGCAATAAAATGAAAACATCTTGTGCAGTGCCAACACAGATTGACTGACAATCTGAATTGTATTGTGTTTATTTATTAATGCTGTTGTCAGGATTCAATCTTGATGAGACTGTGACAGGTATACACCGATCAGCCATAACATTATGACCACCTGCCTAATATTGTGTAGGTCCCCCTTTTGCCGCCAAAACAGCCCTGATCCATCGAGGCATGGACTCCACTAGACCTCTGAAGGTGTGCTGTGGTATCTGGCACCAAGACGTTAGCAGCAGATCCTTTAAGTCCTGTAAGCTGTGAGGTGGGGCCTCCATGGATCGGACTTGTTTGTCCAGGACATCCCACAGATGCTCAATTGGATTGAGATCTGGGGAATTTTGGAGGCCAAGTCAACACCTTGAACTCATTGTCATGTTCCTTAAACCATTCCTGAACCATTTTGCAGTGTGGCAGGGCGCATTATCCTGCTGAAAGAGGCCACTGCCATTAGGGAAGACCACTTTTGGTAGGTACTTACCATTGCAGACCGGGAACACCCCACAAGAGCTGCAGTTTTGGAGATGCTCTGACCCAGTCGTCTAGCCATCACAATTTGGCCCTTGTCAAAGTCGCTCACATCCTTACGCATGCCCATTTTTCCTGCTTCCAACACATCAACTTCAAGGACAAAATGTTCACTTGCTGCCTAATACATCCCACCCACTGACAGGTGCCATTGTAACGAGACAATCAATGTTCTTCACTTCACCTGTCAGTGGCCATAATGTTATGGCTGATCGGTGTATATGGAAGTTACAGACAAAACTACTGAGCAGCAATCAATCAGATTTGAGAGCGAAGTCCATGGTTTGAGAACAAGCAAGGAGAGGACCTTTGTTGCATCATTCTCTCCCTCATTTTCTGTCAAATAAAGGAATAAAATGCCCAATAAAATTATTTTTTTAAAATACATAAAGACATAAAATCAAGTGTGTCTCTAGATTTCAGCAAGATGTTTAGCAGTTTGTATTACTCAAATGCAAACTGAAATCCATTTGCTTTTACCTGGAAGACAAGTGTCCTATCCCACTTTCTGAGTTCAATTCACTGCGGCCGACTGTTCTTCATCAAGAATTTATGGATAAAATAACCATATGGGAAAGTCTATTTTGGATAAACCAGCCAATTAAATAGAAAACAAACTGATATAAAAATCAAATATAACCAAATCCAATATCCATAATTCAGAATGTGTAGCCATGGGTGGGCCTGGGTGGGCAACTCAGTCTGCATTCTGACTTTTGGGGATAACAACCTTCTTGGCCCCCACCAGTCTGGTTTCAAGACAGGCCACTCCTTGCAATCACAGAGGAACTCCACACTGCTTCACGCCTCACGCTCTTCTGCCGTCATCCTGCTGGATCTTTCAGCAGCCAGATCCTCCTCTCCACCCTCCAAGAATTGGGAGTCTCAGGCTCTGCACTCTCCCTGTTCACATCCTACCTCAAGGGCAGCACTTGGTAACTTGGAGAGAATCTGTATCTGAAACTTGTAGCCTCATTGGGGTCCCTCAGGGTTCTTTTCTGGGTCCTCTCCTTTTTTCCCTTTACAACCACATAACTTGGCTCTATTATTCACTCACATGACTTTTCATGATGCAGATGACACTCGACTAATTCTGTCTTTTTCCTGGTCTGAAACCCAGGTGGCAGCACTAATCTCTGTGTGTCTGGCTGACATCTCTCAGTAGATGTCTGCACACCACCTGAAGCTCAACCTTGACAAGACTGAGCTGCTCTTCCTTTCAGGGAAGGCATGTCACTTCCATGACCTCTCCATTACTATTGAGAACTCCCCGGCTGGTGCTGCAAGGAACCTGGGTGTGACATTGGATAACCAGCTGTGCTTCGCTGCCAACATTGTGGCGACAACCTGCTCCTGCAGGTTCATTCTCCACAACATCAGGAGGAACAATGGAGGAACGAGCTCCCGATTGACATCAGGACAGGAGAAACTCTACACATCATCTATTGCAGACTGAAAACTCATCTGTTCAGACTGTACACCAACTATTTCTCTATCTCTTATTGTTTCTAAATGTAGCACCTTTCAAACAAATCAAATGCAATTCAAAGTGCTTTAGAAGCGATTGACAAAACATGAGTTAAAATGGACATTAGAGACTAAAGCACATCAAAACAACTAGATAAGCATAAAAGATAATACAAGTAAATAATATACTACACAAAATAAAAACACACACAAAAAAAAAATATATATATATATATATATATATATATATATATATATATATATATATATATATAAGACGATTCATGGTGAAATAAGCTTTTATTTTTGAATGACTTGCTTCTATCTTACAATATACTAGCTGTTGATCATAAACCACTCTCCCCTGAATCTGAACCCTATATTTGGCTTTTACTATTTCAAAGTCAACTGCACTGCTTGGACTGGATATTGGTGTCTTGGCACCTCTGTGTTTGCATGTTCTGACAGCCAGCACCGCTTGCAACCAGGCCTACATATCTCATCTTCGCTTGGAAATCCTGATTCAGCTTCTACTAATACCGGTAATATGCAATGATGAAATAAGCAAAATACATTCAAGTGGCCCTATAATCCGTAACCACGTCACGTCCCCCATAATATAGATTTGTAATTCACCAGACAAGACACAAGTCTTCCAAAATCTAAAGGAAAGCTAATTTGTTCCCCTCAATATTCAGTCTTAAACCAAAACGCACAGGTAGTGCTTACTGAACACCTCTTGCTTCATGTTGGTGTACATGTCAACCAGCAACAGTGAATACAACATCTGTGCGTGTGTTTACGTCTGTTCTGTATCCTCCATGCACAGATTTCTGATACACAAGGTGATCACTCACGTCTACACAAATAAAACACAAGGTGTTTAAATTGCAGCATCACTGATACGCATGTTAAATATAAACCAGTGCTGCCAGTGCTGCTCTTGATGAACACATGGGTGGATGGATGGGTGTTTGTCAGTGTTACAGTCTGGAGGATGATCTGAGTTTCTCTCACTCTGTCAATTAACTTTAGAAACTTTATTTGTCACTAAACTCTGTCATTGTGAAATGACCAGGTTATCATTGTGTTGTTGGTCAAAACGCACAAACCCTGTTCAGTTATCTGCATTGTTAATTTTTATGGTTCTGTTTAGGTAATTCAAAGCACTTGATTAAGGTTGGTGGTCTTGGTTAAAATTAGTTACTAGAATAAGTCCACGCTGACACAAGACATGATGAGTTTACCTCTTCTATATTTAACCAAAATCACAATCTTTTCCTAACCACAACCAAAGTGTTTTTGTTGCCTAAATTTAACCACACATAGGATGCAAATTTCTGTCTCCAGTGTTAGTCCTGCACTTTGTACATACAACATTCACCATGACCAATTCCCATACAACTTCTGTGCAGTAAAAAAAAATCCAGCACTTAGACTGGAATAAAAGTAGTCAGTGACAATCTGTGCAACAGTTTTGTTTCCTCTGAAATGTATAAAGCAAACCATTTAGTAAGAAAAAGGGTTGGTTAACTGGGTTCAAAGGGTTAAAAATGACCAACTCCACACTAGTGATGGGAGGTCCGGCTCTTTTCAAAGATTCGGCTCTTTTGGCTCGGCTCCCTTACAAGAGCCAGCTCTTATAGCTCCCAAATGGCTCTTCATTTAGTATCACTCAGAGCCTTCTATTTTAGCTTAATTTAGCAATTATGAATGGTTTGTGTGTTGGTAAGCAATTTTTCTTTCAGTGTTTTCATAAAAGCCTTATTTTTATGCATTATTTTCATTACAAAAAAAATACACAGTTACTATTGTTTAACATTTTAACCAAACCTTTAAATGAACAACTGAACACAGAACCACAGCAAACAAATCAAATAAATAAAGGCCAAAGTCTTAACATTATGACACTTTAGATAAAAGTCTTTAGTGCATGTTGGCATTCAGAAATACCAGATGCCTCAGCTTGGATGGGCTGATGTGATTTCTCCTCTCCGTGATTATTTGTCCTGTTTTTGAGAAGACTCTCTCTGAGTGGACCGATGTTGCGATGATGCAGAGTCTTCCTACCATTACCTTTACCAGGCGTGGGTAGACTGAAGCCTTGGTCTCCCACAAGTTCAGTGGGTCTTCTTCAGCTCTTTGGATGAGGGGCTCCTCAGGATAGGACCTCACCTCCACACAGCAGAAGCTTGTGGTTCCTGTGAACCCGCCCCTGCTCCAACTTCTTCCTCTTGGCCCTCTGATGGAGGAGCTGACAGGCTGCTGGGGTTGCATCTTGCTGCTGCTGCAGTTATTCTTTGAAGTGCCTCATCCACAGCTCTGTTGTCGCTAAATGCTAACTTTTTAAACCGTGGGTCCAGTGCAGTGGTTTCGGAAAGCACAGTGTTGTAGTCCATTCTCAGAAATTTTCTGTCCATGGATGAACAAAGAGCGGTGGCCAGCTCCTTTACTTTATCCACTGTTACACTCCGTTGGTGGTGGGCTGTTACCCGCTGCAGACCCTTGCAGAGAGGAAGCATTTTGGAGGCTGTTACATAGCTGAAAAAGAGAAAACAGCAAATGTGTTTATGTGATACATTTCTGTTTTTACAATTAATAAATAATTTGTCTGTTATAATAGTATTTTGCTATTTACTGCCATCTTTAACTGTATAGTAGTAAAGTAAAAACAAAATTGTTCAAGGTACCTTTCTGCACTTATCTCCACAGTCACCTCATCAAAGGGCTCCAGAACGGTGCAGACCTCTTTCACTGCCTCCCATTCCTCTTGACTTAGAGTATCAACAGGAGCGGTGATGACAGCCAGGGTGGAGATGGCATCTTTTGACTCGAGGATGCGTTTCAACATATAAAATGTTGAGTTGCACCTTGTAGCACACTCCTGTTTGTGCCTTAGCTCTGGCATCCCCATCTGGCGTTGCGTGGACTTCAGCTTCTCTGTGGCAACCGTGCTTTTGTGGAAAAATACTACAATAGTCTTCACCTTGTCCACAGTTGGTTTCACCACCCTCAGCGCATCTTTAATCATCAGGTTTATTGTGTGCGCAAGACATGGGTGGTGGGTCCACTGCAAAATTTTTATGGCTTATGTTTGCTGCATTATCAGTAACACAGCACACCACGACTACTTGCCACTCTTTTGCCATTCTTAGTAGCTCCTCTGCCAGGTTTTCTGCAGTATGTCTCTTGGCAAACTTAAAACAGTCAAGAAGGCAGGATGTCATCTTAAAGTTTTCAATAAAGTGACAAGTGATGGACATGTATGAGCATGTCGTTCTGGATGTCCAGCAGTCAGTTGTCAGGCAAACTGCTGAAGCTTTTTTGACCCTGTCTTGCCACAATGCACGCTCCGTGTTATATAGTCGTGGAATAATTGTTTGGGACAAGGTTTTTCTACTGGGGAGAACATACATGGGGTTTAAGGCCTGGACAAAAGTTTTAAATCCTTTGTCCTCCACAATGGAAAATGGCTGAAAGTCACTGGCTCCTCATCAACACTTATCAGTTTGTCTGGGGTCATTTGTTTTGGAATAAATGTGCTTATTTTGGTTTGAGTTGCAGAAGGACATGGTATACCTGCAGTTTTTGGCAAGACAGTGGATGCTGCAGCAGAAGTACTTAGCTCAAAACAGGACACTTTTCCAGGGTCAGTGGATGGAGGAGAGAGAGCTTGCCCTCCAGCTGCACGGACGGGTGGGCGGTTCTTAGATGTGCAGGTTTGTTGTTGACCCTGCTCTGACGGATATTTTCATTTTACAAATTCTGCACTCAGCTTTGCAGTCTCCAATATTATTGAAATGCATCAAGATGCTGCTTCTTTTTCGGTTTTCGCTAATTTCTTCACTTTTTCCCGACACGCTTGCATTTAAATCCGGCTCCCCTGTCTCTCTCTCGCTCTGTGTGTACCTGGCCTGTACCACTACACTCGCTGTCGTTGGAGCGTTTGCCCCCCTTCCTTCTTTCACATAATGGTATGATCCTAGTCTGTCCTCGCATGTGATTGGCCACATGGTGTGCCCATCAAAATAAAGTCCCGTCCCTGCCTGCATGGATTCTCAGCAGAGCTGAGCAGGAGCGGCTGAAGATTCGGCTCTCCCCGACGGGAGTAGGCTCTTCTCATTCACTAATAAGAATCGGCTCTTAGAGCCGGCTCGTTCGCGAACGACACATCACTAACTCCACACCACATATTATTTTGGTGTCATTCATGCCTACAAGCAGTCAGACACTAATGCTTGTGTTATGGGAAGAGAAGTAGGAAGCAAATAAAACTAAAACACTGCTGAGTGAGCAGCGTTCATTAGAATGAATGACCCGCCATGTTTGGTCCATGGACTGAGGTCCTCATTAGCTGGCTAGATTCCGTTGAAATGACACTGGATGCTAGTACTGAGCAAGCCTTTACCATATTGGCCCTATAAAGGCCATGTGAATAAAACAAAGCTGAGTGGTGAAGCTCCACAGTGAGGTCAGAGGTGTGGCTGAGATTTTCTGCAGCATTAAAGATCCGTTGAAACCAGCACTTCTGAGGCTAAAGCCCCCAGACAAAGAGCTGCGATCCACAGCGCAGTGGTTATCAGTGCTGTGTTTTGACCTGGTGTTAGGGGCTAGCTGGCTGATCAAACAGTGATGTCTTGGCTCAAATAGCTGGCGGCACACCCAACCAGACAGCTTCAAAAGAGCCACAAAGCCTCATCAGGCCTCTGGACTAACAGCATTGTGCTGCCCACAAGCAGCTTTGGCCAGCCATTTATTTTGAGCTAATTCGCCATTACAACATGAAGGGCTTTCCATTGAGCCACTGAATCCTGGACAGTCGAAGCTCTGAGTGCTGACAACACAAGCTTGAGTAAGCCTGGAAGAGATGCTTTGTTCACCCTCTCACACATACATACATGCACACATGCTTCCACATAAAAAGCATACAAATACTTGTTCATCGTAAACTGACCCCACTGGTCTTCATGTCATACTAACCTCCCACACCTATAAACACACTATACACAAATACAAACTCTGCACACTCTGTACACAGATATTAGGGTTGTCCCCTAATAGTTAACCAAATGTTAGTCGATGAGAGTAGTCTTAGTCGAGCAAGTTTTCATTGGTCGGTTAGTCGCAGAAAAAAAAGAAACCTCAAACTCCATTCGGGAGCTGCGTATTGTCTTTAGGGCCAGGATGAAAGTATCAGGGGGGACGGTTACAACATGGACCATTTCTCTTGTAACACAGAACAGTCTTTCAGCACAACAACCACAGGGGGATTCAATGGAGCCTGATGACTCCCTGCAATTAGACAGCACCCTCACCTTGCACCCTGAGTCTCAACTCCCTGTGTGTGTGCCCTGTGTTTTGCAAGCCTTTCCCTGTTCCTTATTTTTAATAAACCAAACATTAAGCTTCCCAATGGTGTGGTCTTTGATTCTGAAAAAGTGCAAAGGCAGTGTTGTTGTTGAAATCTTTGGTGATAGTAAGATTGCTCCTGCTGACTTGAGACAAATATTTTTTTCACCTCTGTATCAGTGGGGAAACCGTACATTTGCACTCCTTTCTTCGACCGATTGCATCCCCATGCAGCACAGCAAACAATGGTGGAGATTATATGCAAAGACAACACGGGGGAAAGGGCACAGACAAACTGCCTGACATGCTATTCATGTTTCTTAGTTTATTAGAGATTGGTTTAATGAATTAATTGAAGTAAATAAGTGAATAGTAAAAAGACAAAATACAAGATACATAAAATATATGTTTACATGTGTATAAACATATATAAATATATATGTGTTGTAATGTGTCCTGGATGTGATGTGATGTGATATGTTTTAATGTACCCTTTCTAAAAGCAGATTTCTGCACATACAAGCCGAAGAGAAATTTCTGGCTTTTGCACACAAAAAGTGGACAATACAGTTGTTTTGAATTTTAATATAGATGTATCAATGTATACATTAATTAGTGCAGGGGTGCATAAGAATTGTAAACAAAAAGATTAATTTAATTCAACTTATTTGCAATGGATTTCCTAAAACAACACACTTAACATCATAGTCCAATGACCCATTGTGCTGTCAGTTGACAATCATTGATAGTCACCTGTCTGTCTCCTTCTGTCCTATCTGAAAGTCATAAAGATCACATTAAGTCATTAAGATTAATCAGGCCCTCACTAACTATGGGATTACTGAAACCACCATGGATTAAAGAAATGGTAGAAAATTAATCTAATCTGAATTTTGAAACATTCCTTCCCTTCTATGCTACACTTTTAGATCCTGGGTGTTTTACCTATATGTTTTAGCAAGGTAAAAGTATTTAACCACCGGACTTTTGGATCTGAAGTAATTTTAAGTTGGCTGTCTGCTGGTTGTTGGCCCACTGGACTGCCTCGACTGCTATCTTAGCTAGGTTTGTTTTTAGCCTGGTGGCTAAGCTAGCTGGTCGCTTTTATTGAGGATTTTAAGCTTTTAGCACTTTTACGGACTATATTGCAAATGTGATGGCTGAGTGTGGATCTGAGTGTCGATCCTGCTACCTTACCATTTCAAAGTTGAAGAAAAGCATCGCTTGTCTGGAAGCCGAGCTCAAAGAGAAAAACCATCTCATCTTGGAGTTTTCCACTGTCGCCACGGCCCAGGCACAACACCTTGCAGTCCTAGGCTCCTCCGGTTGTGGTAACCGGAACGTGACCAGCCAATCTCACTCCTGTGACTGCCCCACTCCAGAAACGGACAATGATCCCACTCTTCCGTGGCCCGGCTCTATCATCACAGGAATCCCAGAGCCCGAGGCTGTTTCAGCCCAGCCTGAAGACCAGTGGCTCCTCATGGAAGCAAAGCCCAAAGCAACAGCCAGTTCTTCTCCCTGCCATGTCCCAGAGGAGGCACGGCCATTCGTCGGCGGGGGTAGTGTAAAGGCTCTGGTGAGTTTGACTCCACGTCAACCGAAGCACTGGTCTGTAGTCCAAGGTCAAACATTGTGCAAAGCGCTTGTCTCCCTCTCCTGTTCCTCGGGACCTACCACTGGCTAACAGGTTTGACATCCTGGACATGCAGGAGTTTCCTCCACTGGAGGGGCGCTCCCACTTTCCAGCGGTCAAGTCCTCCTCCTCCTCCTCCTGCCGCAGGTTGCTAAAGGACGCCGTGATTAGGAAAACCTCTGGTGGTCTCAATCGCCCGGAGACAGGGAATCACTCTGCTAAGAAGGATGCCGCCCCCTCACTACAGCAGTCTCCGGCTCTGTTTTGTCCTGACAGAGCCCACCTTACACCCCCTCAGCGACTTTTCTCCCCCTCAACACTGATCATTGGCGATTCCATAACTAGGAACTGTCTGTGTAGAATCATGTCATGGGACAAATGATGTAATGTGGATAAGTGTCCGGTACTTCCCAGAGTGAGATAGTTGAGGAAGGAACTATCATATAAAGGCATGTATGTGTATGAGATGTGATTTACAAAAGTGTGTGTAATCAGTGTGTGTATGAAATGTGTTTTAAGAAAAATTCTGTAATCGTGGGAAATTGGGAAAAGGAGTAGCCTGTTAGAGAGAATAAAAAGAGAAGTCAGAGACTTTGAGCCTCAGAGCAGTGTGAGCAGCTAAGGATTACCTTGGACAGCAAAGGTTCGGATATCAGCCAACACTAGAGGACTCCGACAGATCGGCAACAAACAGAGGATAACCAAGAGATCACGAAAATAGACTGTTGCTGATCAAGATCAGACATCGGGGAGCCTCAGCTCTCCCTGCCAGGAGAAGAGGAGAGTTGTTTGGAACTTTTGGGACTTTGTACTGAGTTTTGGATTTCCATCGAGGACTCTTCTCTTCGGCAGGAGGACAGGAAGGTTAATACTGGCCAGGCTAGCCTCCCTTTTCCTACCCAGAGATTTTATATTTGGAGATTCATTATAGAGAGATAGAGGTATTTGATTATTATTTTGTGATTGATTGAAGTATTGATTTTAAGAGCTGTTGCTATACCCTTGCTAAATTCCTGCAATAAACCTAAAAATTATTATAAAGTAAATTGTTCACTCATTCATTACTAAAAGCTTCTCATGATAGTAAAAAGTTAAGTTTATGTGTGCTCAACATCTATAAGGTTCTGAAAGGTTATTCTAATTTTTGTCCACTAAAGATTGTTAAACAGACCCTGAGGGCTTAGTATCCATGCCATCTAATCCAAACCTAGCAACTTACCAAGTGCACAGATCTATAAGAGGAAAGCTGCCGTTAACGGGCGTGTCTGGTGACTTAACCCGATGACCAAAGCTACTCGGTCGGGTGTAGTTATCAGAGGAAGCAGGGTAGACGACCGGATGTAGGCAGTTAGAAGCTAGGCGAGTTTCCTCGACACCAGCTTAAATATCTTCAGAATTTCTAATAGGAATAATTTTCCATATAACTGAAAATCGGACCCTTTAAACGGAGAGCTGGTCCAGTGAGTCCTGTATAGGGCTTTTACCGGGATCTTACAGTCCCTACATGTCTGAAACTGCTGTTCTTTCCTGTGGCGTGCCTCAGGGCTCTGTCTTGGGTCCTATTTTATTTGTTTTATACATGCTTCCCTTGGGTCATATTATTAGCACATTTCAAGGTATTTCTTATCACTGCTAGGCTGATGATATCCAGCTGTATGTCTCTTTTAAGCCTGATGACACAGACAAACTGATTGTCTGACTGCCATTAAGGACTGGATGGCTAACAATTTCTTACAGTTGAATTCAGATAAGATGGAAGTCCTTATCATTGCTTCAAATAGAATAGCTTCCAAGGTTGCTCAGTGTATTGAGGCAGATGACCGCCCACCTTGAGCCTGGTTCTGCTCGAGGTTTCTACCTGTTAAAAGGGAGTTTTTCCTTGCCACTGTCGCATAGTGCTTGCTCATGGTGGGAACTGTTGGGTCTCTGTAAATATAAAGAGTCGGTCTAGACTTGCTCTATTCGAAAAAGTGCCCTGAGATAACTTTGTTATGATATGGCGCTATATAAATAAAACTGAATTGAATTGAATTGAATTGTATTGGGTCCCTTTCTTCTGCTGTACAGTCCAATCTTAAAAATCTTGGTGTTATGTTTGATCAGGCTATGTACTTCAAACAACACGTCAAATCATTGACCCGTACATGTTTTTTCCATCTACGAAACATTGCCAAACTCAAGTCCGAGCTAGAGATGATCATTCATGCTTTTACATCATCCCGGCTAGACTACTGCAATTCCATCTTCACCTGCCTCAGCAAATCGTCTCTGGGCCGTCTTCAAATGGTCCAGAACGCTGCTTCAAGGCCGTTGACCCGGTCTAGCAGGACTATTCATATCACACCCATTTTATCTTCCTTACACTGGCTTCCCATCAAGGTCTGGATTCATTTTAAGGTTCTTGTTCTTACGTATAGAGCCTAGCATGGTCAGGCACCAGTGTACATCTGACCTGCTCCATCCTTACATCACCAGTAGGTCACTGAGGTCTTCTGACAAGGGCTTACTGGTTGTTCCTCGTGCCCGACTAAAAACAAAAGGTGATCGTGCCTTTGAAGTGGTTGCTCCAACATTGTGGAATGCCCTCCCTATACGATCTGTGGTCTCTGTTGATGCCTTTAAAAAACAGCTGAAGACTTATTTATTTTGTGACGGCCCAAACACGGAGTAAGACCCAAGCGCAGGAACCACACAGGAGATGAGGATAAAATTCAAAGAGAGTCCTTTACTTGCCGATCCAAAGTCATACACAGGTAGGGCAATTAACAAGGCAGAGGTGCAAACAGGGAGTAGGCAAGGATGAGTCCAAAAAACAGTCATAAGGTTCAAAACACAAGAGGCAGGCAACCAAATCCAAAGGGCAAAGGCAAAGGCGAAAACCGAAGGTAACATGCAAAGGGTCAAAACACACGAGAGATCAAAAACGGCATAGATAGAGAGTTTGACACTAGGGAACAAGACAATCTGGCAATGGACAAAGGGAAGAGGACTGGTATATATACACAGGGCGCTGATTGGTAATGGGGCACAGGTGACTGGGGGAAATTGGCGGGAAAAGGAACAAAGACAGGAAGTAAATACAACAATGAAAACCACACACAGGACTTGACAAAATAAAACAGGAAATGCTTAAGAGTCTGATTGATTCATGACAGTACTCTCCAGGGATGGCACCGGACGGACCCTGTAGCTCGGGGTGTAGAGCATGAAAGTCAGTGATCAGTGAGGGGTCCAAGATGTCCTTAGCCGCTTCCCATGATCTTTCCTCCGGACCGTAACCCTCCCAATCAACCAGATACTGCCAACCCCTCCCCCTGCGCCGTACTGCCAAGAGCCGCTTGACCGTATATACAGGCTCCCCCTCGATGATCCGGGGGGGTGGAGGGGGTCTGGAGGAGGGAACCAGAGGGCTCTCCCTGACCGACTTGATCTTGGAAACATGAAAGGTGGGGTGTACCCTCATGGATTGAGGGAGACGAAGGAGCACGGCAGCCGGGTTCACAACTTTGGAGACAGGAAAGGGGCCGATAAACCGAGGAGCCAGCTTACGAGCCCCCGACCGTAGAGGTAGATCCCGAGTGGAGAGCCAGACCCATTGACCAACCTGGTAGAGAGGTGCAGGAGTACGATGACAGTTAGCTGACCCCTGGTATCGTTAAGAGGTGCGGAGTAGGGCAGCCCGGGCTCTTCTCCAGGTGAGATGGCACCTCCTGACCAGGGCGTGAGCCGACGGAACCACGACTTCCTTCTCAAGATCGGGAAACAACAGCGGCTGGTAGCCATAGACACACTGGAACGGGGACATGCCTGTGGCAGAAACAGGAAGAGAATTATGAGCGTACTCAATTCACACCAATTGCTTACTCCAGCTGGTTGGGGACCGTGACGCCAGGCAACGAAGTCCAGTCTCCAACTCCTGGTTGTAACGTTCCGTCTGTCCATTAGACTGTGGGTGGTATCCGGAGGACAGGCTGACCGTGGCCCCAAAAAGTGAGCAGAACTCCTTCCAAAATCGGGATATGAACTGAGGTCCCCGGTCCGAGACAATGTCCTGTGGGAACCCATGAAGACGACAGACATGAGCCAACATGACGTTGGAAGTTTAGGCAAAGGGAGGAAGTGAGCCATTTTAGAGAAACGATCTATCACTGAAAGAATGACCGTGTTACCTTCGGAACCGGGGAGACCAGTGACAAATCCAGAGAGATGTGGGACCACGGACGCCGCAGAACTGGTAAAGGATGAAGCAGACCCACAGGCTGGAGACGGGAAGGCTTATTTTGTGAGCAGACCGGGCAGGCTGCAACATACTCCATGATATCCTTTTTCATGGCTGGCCACCAAAACCGCTGACGGAGGAAGGCGAGGGTGCGTCCCGCTCCAGGGTGGCACGTGAGCCGGGAGGAATGACCCCACTGGATGACCCTCGCCCGGAGTTGCTGGGGAACAAAGAGGCGGTTAGGAGGACACTTCTCAGGAGCACTTATCTTCTCCAAAGCGCGTCTGACCTCTTGCTCAATTCCCCAGGAAATGGCCCCAATGACGCATGTAGGGGGCAGGATGGTGGATGGTAGGTCCTCCGACTCCACAGGGACTGCTAACCTGAAGAGAGCATCAGCCTTGGTGTTTCTAGAGCCAGGGCGATAGGACAGAGAAAAGTTAAACCTCGTAAAGAACAGAGCCCACCTGGCCTGACGGGAGTTCAGACGCTTAGCAGCACGGATGTATTCCAAGTTCTTATGGTCCGTCCAAACCAGGAAGGGAACCTCCGCCTCCTCTAACCAGTGTCTCCACTCCTCCAAGGCCTACTTGATGGCCAACAACTCCCTGTTGCCCACGTCATAGTTCCTCTCTGCCGGGGGCAATTTCCTGGAGAAGAAAGCACAGGGGTGTACCTTGTTATCCTGTTTAGAGCGTTGAGACAGGATGGCCCCCACCCCAACCTCAGAAGCGTCGACCTCAACGATGAACTGCTGGCCCGGCTCAGGAAGGGTGAGGATAGGGGCAGAACAAAAACGTCGTTTCAGTTCCTGAAACACCTGCTCCGCAACAGGAGACCACAGGAACTTAACCTCTGGGGATGTAAGAGCATGTAGCGGTGCAGAAATGGAACTGTAGTTACGTATAAAACGCCAGTAGAAGTTGGCAAAGCCCAAGAAGCGCTGCAACTGCTTCCTGGAGTTGACCTTAGAGGGATACATTTGAAAGCTGCCCGTGGACACAATGAAGCCCAGAAACGCAACCTTGTGGACGTGAAACTCACACTTTTCTGCCTTCACGAATAGTTGATTCTCCAGGAGTCGCTGCAACACCTTCCGCACATGCAGGACATGCTCCTGTTCAGACTTGGAGAAGATCAGAATATCATCGAGATACACAAACACAAAGTGATTGAGCATGTCCCGAAGTACATCATTTACTAGAGCCTGGAAGACAGCTGGGGCATTAGTGAGCCCAAAAGGCATGACCAGATACTCGTAGTGTCCACTAGCCGTATTGAAGGCTGTCTTCCACTCATCTCCTTCCCTTATTCTGACCAAATGGTAGTCATTTCTCAGATCCAGCTTGGTGAAAATAGTGGCACCCTGCAACAGTTCAAAAGCAGAGGATATGAGTGGCAAAGGATATCTGTTCTTAATGGTGATGTCATTCAACCCCCTATAGTCAATACAAGGCCGCAAGGACTTATCTTTCTTTTCCACAAAAAAGAACCCTGCTCCTGCTGGTGAGGAGGATGGCCGGATGATCCCGGCCGCCAAGGAGCTCTGAATGTATTTGTCCATGGCCCCACGTTCAGGAGCAGATAGGGGGTAGAGACGACCCTTAGGTGGCGTGGTACTGGGAAGCAGTTCAATGGCGCAGTCATAGGGGCGGTGTGGAGGTAAGGATGTAGCACGGGCTTTACTGAACACCTCCTTGAGATCCAGGTACTCAGTATTTAAACTGGCCTTTGTCTAGTCTGGTGCTGTATGAATTTTTTTTGTGTGTGTGTGTGTTTTTAAGGTCTGGTTGCCTATGTTTTATTGCCTGTTTCTTTTTACTGTTTCTATTGTCTTATTTTTTACTTTTGTACTTTTGTGAAGCACTTTGTGATCTTGCTCTGTGAAAAGTGGTATACTAAATAAACTTTACTTACTTACTTACTTTACTTCCCCTCCCTCTAAATATATCAATAAACATCAGGATGTGATTGCTCTTGACTACCATACTAGTTTAAGAACATAATTTTTTTTTAAAAATCAAAGCAATAAACAACAGCAATACACTATTTAACCAAGGTAATGTTAGCCTAAAATATGTCAACAAGGCAGGTAACACTAGCTGTTCACCCTAATCCTCAAATATTTAACAATTTTACTAATAAAAAAACATACTGATGTAACTGTACACGTCGGTGTGTTATATAAGTCTTGTAAATCAATGCATTTATTGAATACTAATTACCAAAAATTGCAGTTCTGTCTCTTTGTATTTACGCATCCACGTGAATCACGTGATGATCAAGCATTTTGAACTGTCGTTGACGCGACTCTCTTTACGTGGCTCTGGTGCTAACGCTACTGAGTGAGGCAAACATTAGCATTAGCTTGCAAGTTACCCCAATTCCTACTTTAGTGGCTTTAGTGCATGTTTATTCATCTAAGGGGGCATTTAAGATGGAAGAAAATGCTGCCTTGTCCATTTAGGGCTTGCCAGTTTAAAACAAATGTTAACCCCACATATAATGCACACAAATACAGAGAACATCAAAATGCATCAAACTATGATGTAGTGATTGTAGTGTAAAATGTCTCAAATGTTCCCAGGACCTTCCTAGTGACATTGAACATGATCCAATAGAGCTTTCAGATGAAAATGAAATTGCCCCACTAGCTGGCAGTAGCATTGAAGGATTAGCAGAGCAGCTACAGTACAACCTGGCTGTGTTCTTCTTGAAAATGCAAACTATTCTCCATGTATCACAGAAGGCAACACAGAAAATCATTGAGCATATTGAGCAGTTGTTTTCACTGTCAGAACCTGCTGTCAGAGAATCTGTAATCATACTGGAAAAACATAACTGCCCTTTTTACGGTCACACTTGTGAAGTGAGGTTGTCCAGGCAGTTTCAGAGAGGAATGTTTTCCATAAATCTGTTACCTCTGAAGGACCACTGTCAACAGCTAAAGGGGAGAAGTATTATGAGGAGAAGTTTCCATTTGTTAAGCCTGCAGAGTACCTTAATGTGTCTTCACAGCATTCCTACATGCATGTGTCCATGCTCACATATTTGCAGCTGTTGTTGAAAAAACCAGATGTACTTGAGAAAGTCCAAGAAACCACTTCACTGCTGCCTGGACAATATTTGTCACACTGTGATGGTTGCTACTACAAGGAAAATCTGCTTCTCTCAGATAAGGGTCAGAAATTGTACAATAATTCTCTATGATAATGATTAATGACTTTCACCTTCATTTTCAAGACCCAGAGTTTGACAATACCCTATGCAATTTAGTTAATATAGAGGTCCTACCATCCAAGGCAACCATTAAGATAGTTAGATTTGTTGAGTTAGATATGAATTCAACCAGCACAGATGACACAGTATTACTGCCTGATAACACAGATTCACCAGAGTGTCTTTGCCATGGCCAGAGATCATCCTCATCCTCATTTTCATATGAGGTGGAGTATGCTCTAAGAGAGGGCAACTCTGCATTTGTGAAAGATGGGAAAACTGTCAGGTTGACCAGGGATCAAAGACACAACATACTGGATGTAATGGCTGCTGAATGGCTTGATTAATGGCTACCTAATCTTACTAGCGATGACATGTATAGCCGCATGTCATCATTCAACCACTGGTTGTCGAGGTGGTGTCCAGGTAATGATGTGGGCTTTGTAGATAATTGGCGGACTTTCTGGAGAAGACCTGGTCTGATTAGGAGAGATGGCATTCATCCCACTTTGGATGGAGCCGCTCTCATATCTAGAAATCTGGCCGAATTTATTAGTGGCCCAAAGCCATGACAGCTCAGAGTTCAGACCATAGACTTAATACAGTCTGTGGTCCAGACCAGGAGGCAGAGCTGCAGTCCTACACGCTTCTCTGCGCTTCCATTAGAGCAGTTACCCACCCTAAACTCCACAGAGAGGTTGTCTGGCCCCCCACCACTTAAATTATTTGAATCCAAAGTAAACAGAAGAGGAGTTACACATAAAAACCTAATAAAAAGTAAAACCTCCACTGCAACAGTACAACAAAATAGGAGAATTAAATGTGGACTGTTAAACATCAGATCTCTCTCATCTGTTCTAAAGCTGTTCTAGTAAACGATCTAATATCAGATCATAATATTGATTTATTTTGTCTCACTGAAACCTGGCTGTGTCACGATGAATATGTTAGCCTAAATGAATCCACTCCCCCCAGTCACATTAATACTCACATTCCTCGAGGCACAGGCCGAGGAGGTGGAGTTGCAGCCATCTTCGACTCAAGCCTATTAATCAAACCTAAACCTAAATTAAATTATAACTCGTTCGAAAGCCTTGTTCTTAGCCTTTCACACCCAACCTGGAAAACACTACAGCCAATTCTATTTGTTATAGTGTACCGAGCTCCTGGACCGTACTCTGAATTTTTATCTGAATTCTCAGAGTTCTTATCAGGTTTAGTCCTTAAAACAGATAAAATAATTATTGTAGGTGATTTTAATATTCATGTGGATGTAGAAAATGATAGCCTTAGTGCTGCGTTTATCTCATTGCTGGATTCGGTTGGCTTCTGTCAGAGTGTACATGAACCCACTCACTGATTTGACCACACCCTCGACCTTGTTGTTATTTATGGCATTGAAATTGAACATCTAATAGTCTTCTTTTTTATCAGACCATTTTTTATTAACTTTTGAATTCCTATTACTGGACTACACGCCATTAGGCAAACATTCCTACACTAGATGTCTATCTGATAGTGCTGTAGCTAAATTTAAGGAAGTGATTCCATCGGCATTAAATTCAGTTCCATGTCTCAATGTAACAGATGACTACTATGCTAACTTTAGTCCCTCCCAAATTGATCATCTTGTTGATAGTGCTGCAGGCTCACTATGAATAACACTCGACTCTATCGCCCCTCTAAAAAAGAAGATAATAAAACAGAGGAGGTTAGCTCCATGGTATAACCCGCAAACCCGCAAATTAAAACAAACATCGCGAAAACTTGAAAGGAATGGCGTTCCACCAATATGGAAGAATCACGTTTAGCCTGGCAAGTTAGTCTTAAAATTTATAGGAAGGCCCTCCGTAATGCCAGAGCAGCTTACTACTCATCATTAATAGAGGAAAATAAGAACAACCCCAGGTTTCTGTTCAGCACTGTAGCCAGGCTGACAGAGAGTCACAGCTCTGTTGAGCCATGTATTCCTATAGACCTCAGTAGTAATGACTTCATGAGCTTCTTTAATGATAAAATTCTAACTATTAGAGACAAAATTCAGCACCTCCTGCCCTCAGTTGGTACTGACTTATCTTCAAACAAAGGAATCTTAGAAACAACTGTAAAACCTGTACATTTAGACTGCTTTTCTCCCATCAGAAAAACTAGTCCATGCATTTGTTACGTCTAGGCTGGACTATTGCAACTCTCTATTATCAGGCTGCCCCAATAAATCCCTTAAGACTCTCCAGCTGATTCAGAATGCTGCGGCACGTTTACTGACAAGAACCAGAAAAAGAGAACATATTTCTCCAATATTAGCTTCTCTCTACACTGGCTCCCTGTAAAATCCAGAATAGAATTTAAAATCCTTCTCCTCACCTTCAAAGCCCTAAATGGTCAGGCACCATCATATCTTAAAGAGCTCATAGTACCCTATTACCCCACTAGAGCACTGCGCTCCCAGAATGCAGGGTTCCTTGTGGTTCCTAGAGTCTCTAAAAAGTAGAATGGGAGCCAGAGCCTTCAGCTATCAAGCTCCTCTCCTGTGGAACCAGATACCAGTTTGTGTACGGGAGGCGGACAACCTCCTCACATTTAAGAGTAGGCTTAAGACTTTCCTCTTTGATAAAGCTTATAGTAGGGCTGACTCAGGTGACCCCTGAGCCCCCCCTTAGTTATGCTGCTATAGGCCTAGACTGCCGGGGGACTTCCTATGATGCACTGAGTTCCTTTCTCCTCCTCTTCCTCTCCATCTGTACGCCCTCATATCCCATCAATGCTTGTTATTAATTCAACTTCTTCCCGTAGTTGTGCGCTTTCTCTCCTCTCTCTCTCTCTCTCTCTCTCCCCTTCTGTTGCTTTCTGCAGGTATTTCTGCCTCCAGAGCTGTAGAGTCTGGGTCTGTGGATGCGGCCGCCTGCTGCCCCCGTGCTCCTGCTCTGCACCCACTGCTGCGGTTACTGTTGTTGCTCTTATTATTAGTATTGCTATTATAGTGTTGCTCTTAGTGTTGTTTCTGTTGGTGTTAACATCAATGCCATTACCGTAGCTATTGCCTTACATCCCTATGTGGAACTGTATTGTGCTGTTGTATGTTCTCTTTCCTCCTGCTCTCTCTCTCCCGCTCCCCCCCTCCCCCTTCAACCCAACCGGTCGAGGCAGATGACCGCCCACCTTGAGCCTGGTTCTGCTCGAGGTTTCTACCTGTTAAAAGGGAGTTTTTCCTTGCCACTGTCGCATAGTGCTTGCTCATGGTGGGAACTGTTGGGTCTCTAAATATAAAGAGTCGGTCTAGACTTGCTCTATTCGAAAAAGTGCCCTGAGATAACTTTGTTATGATATGGCGCCATATAAATAAAACTGAATTGAATTGAATTGAAATATACAAGCATAAAGCACATCCCAGTAGCAAACATATTGGCAAGGCTGCAGAGGCTGAGCAAACACCCCTGTCTGCAAGAAACGGTTCCAAAACAGGGTATGAGGGTTGGAAGAACAGCCTGCGCAAGATAGGCAACTACAGAACCAAACTGAGCTGGGCTGGCATAAAAGATCTAGCTGTGAATGCAGGAAAGTGCAGCAGGATGCAGTATCCAAGGCCAACATCAAAAGACCCAGAAGAGGGGAAGTCAACTTCCATCCCAATTATCCCCATGGAAAAACTAAGGACACATTGGAGACCCTGAAGCTTGAGATGGTGGAGTAGTTCAAGAAGACATCAATAGAAAGAAATGTGATTTTCATCCATCAACATATGCAGCGCAACTTTGCACTCAGACGTGAAGAAATTGATTCAAGACACTGGTACTGTGCTGCAAATGGCTCAGGCCCATCCTACATCCAGGACATCGTTAAACCATACACCCCAGGCCGTCCACTACACTATGCTACAGCCAATGGGCTTGCTAATCCCTCACAAGGGGGGCCCAGCTACGCTCAACAAAATCAGGACTGTTTGCTGTCCTGGGTCCACAATTGTGGAATGAGCTCCCCATTGATATCAGGACAGCAGAAACTCTAAACATCTTCCGACGCAGACTGAAAACTTAAATAACTCTATCTCTAACTGTTTCTAAGTGTATAACTTGAAGCAATTTAGCATTTGATGAAGTTGCATGATTCTTGCAATCTTTGGGTTGTATCCACATGGTTGAATGCACTTATTGTAAGTCACTTTGGATAAAAGCGTCAGCTGAATAAAGGTAATGTAATGAATGAAAACTGGAAACAGACATCAGCTGTTTGTGACCACCAGACCAAAACCTCTTCCCACTGTGCTGTCAAAGGTTGTTGTCCAGAAAGAAAGAAAGCTTTTGGTGTATGCACGGAGCCAGCAACTGTCATTGAAGTGAATGGAAGTATAGTATCCAGTAATACATCTGTGGTGATAAACTAAAATCAGTCATATCTGCATGCTATACAAATGTACAGTTGTCCCATTCGTTACTTTAGCTATATAACCTTTCGCTGTACATAGACAAACACAAACACACTGTCATGACCATATAGACATTTGCATATATGGACACATACAGTACACAGCCATTTGCAGATACAAACTCATAAAGACTATACACATACAGTGGGCAAACCAGATACTCAGACATTCTATTGATAGAATTCCCTTCACAAAAAAACATTGTGTAGGTACGTTCTCTCTCTCTCTCTCACTCTCTCTCTCTCTCTCTCTCTCTATAAAAATAAAAAAGGTACAATTCATAAAATCAAGAAAATAGCACAAAAAAAAACGTATTTACACATATGTGAGACTGTGGAAGTGTGTGCTGAAGTTTAGTGTGTGTGTTGATGTCGGTGTAGGTGTGTGTGTGTGTGTGTGTGTTGATGCTGGTGTAGGTGTGTGTTGATGTTGGTGGGTTGTGTGCATCTCTCTCTTTCTCTCTCTCTCAATGAAATGAAATAAAATAGTATACGTAATCAAGTTAGTATTGGTAGACATAATACAAGACATCCATTAGTATATAACAACATAAAAACAAAAACAAAAAAAGTAGTTGGTGGCATCTCTCTATCAGCTGATTTGTGCAGCGTCCCCTCCCATCAGTCAGCAGCTACTCTATGAAGTCAATCGTGAGTCTCCAGTCATCCGGGCCTCATACAACATCAACATCCCACCAAGCCACTAATCTTCCAGTTACATCTCTGCCCCAATAAAGCAAACACAGGAAATAGGATACTGCTACAAATATTACTTATATCCCAGTCTCACCCTCCATCCCACCATCATTGCCTCCAGTCCTGCTCTGCTTCACTGTGGCTTTTTAAGGTTAGACCTTCATCAGTTTGCTGATGAATCAGAAAAGGGTTTGTCTTTCTTTAAACATGTTCTATCAGTCAGCCTGTACAAAAGGCCCAGCTCTGTCTCTGCTGTCTGCTCTGTCTCAGCCACGCCCAGCCCCAAGTGCAGAAGGGACACATCTTCTGTATTCAATTAGCTCTGATTGAGAACTACTGGTCCTATAAACTGCAGTCCACACAGACACATGGGTCAAACGAAGCCAAGCCACATTGCTTTGTCTCTCTTAGTCATTGAGTGAATTTCCTGATTAGCGGGCACGAAGAACAAAACGTCAGTACAGCTGATGTATAAATTCTAATACCCTTTGTACCTTTGCTTTAAGATTGTTGGGCAGCTGTGGCTCAGGAGGTAGAGTGGGTTGTCCATTAATCCCAGGGTTGGCGGTTTGATCCATGGCTGAAGTGTCCTTGGGCAAGACACTGAACCTTAAGTTGCTCCCAATGGAGGCCAGCACCTTGCATGGCAGCTCCGTCCCCATCAGTATTTGAATGGGTGAATGAGGCCAATCTGTAAAAGCACTCTGGGAACCGTTAAGGTTGAAAAAACGCTATAAGTGAAGTCCATTTGCCAGTAAAGTTAAAGGCAGTGATCCTTCTTTCAATGTAGGGTTGCACAGTGTGGCTGTAGCCTCATGTTTAGTTTGATGCCTTGGCATTCAGTCCATATTGATTCATATACAGTATATGATCTACACTAATACATGACGTGGAGTCTAGCAGTGACATCATTAGTTTAATGAATTCCCTCTTTATATTACATTATCTTAACATCCTATCATTTATTTCCTATTGGCGGTTTATTCGACATTACCCATGTAGCCTATATGCCTTGTCTAATGTGTGCTTTCCTTTCATCCCTTTCTGCAGCACAATGCCACAGCTGCTGCCCAACAGCCAATCATATTGCTCTTGCCTTCATTAAACCTGCACTCTCCTATATCCGCATCCTCAGCCTCAGTGTCTTTTTCAGCACCTCCACCGGTCATCTGACCGTGATCCTACCAGCAGCTGACAGGACAACAGGAGCACATTAGGCTCAAATTATCATTAATAAATTATTGTAGGTTAGGTTATAAAACTCCCTGACCACCTCACAAACTATACGCACTCTGTCGCAAATGTCATCTGAGGTAGCTGCTCATGCACTACAGAAGCACAGTACAGAGTTCAAACTCATTCAGTTTAGCTTCCCCTCATAGTTTTTTCTGAGCATCAAAGCTGACAGACAAATTATTCAAAGCAGGTTATCTTTTATCTGTATTTTATGATCTTATATGGCCTTGGTCTTAGTTAGTATAGTTAGATCTTAGTTATGAACTCAATCTGGTTACAGACCCGCGAATCCCAACCACCCACCCACTGCTTCATGAGACCACTCTTTGCTAGCTTGCTGGTCTCCACATCCAAAAAGGTTGAGAGCCCCTGCTGTATGGTAGCATATACACAAGCATTGTTCAACTTATCTGAAAACATAAATCACTAAACCTGTAGGGCTTCTGGGGGGGAATATAATTAATGTAATTAACTCAGGATCCATGACCTATTTAAGGATTTTCAATATGAAAAAACAAGACACACCTGGCCTTAATGAGATGTCAAACTGTTTTTGGCGTGAAAATTGTGAAATTTACAGATACTGAATACTGACCAAAAATATAAAATACTGGCAACTTCATCTTGTCTTATTCCTTTGTTCCAGTTAGGAGCCAAAAGCAGGGAGTCCATCTGCTCTGATGGAACCAAAAGGAAAAAAAACAGTAGAATAAACCAACCATTACCCATGCTCCTTAAAACCAGGGTTTAGGTCCAAGTAGTGTAAACATTCTTGGACTGCACAGAAGTCATAGGGAGAATGCTGGGGTGGCTAGTAGGTGTAAAAAGTGTGATGTGAACTCTGACACCTGGGAAGAGGGTTTATGTCGTGTGTGTTATGTGGTTAGGTTCAGGCTACAAAAACATTTTGGTTAAGATTAGGGAAAGATGGTAGTTTTGGCCACTAAGACCGCAATCATTTCCTAACCTTAACCAAGAGCTTTGAGTTGCCTAAATACCACAAGCTCCCCTTTAATATTAGAGTCCTTTGACCCAGTGTTAATAAAAGATATGAAGTGCAGCTTCCATTATACATCAATTCAATAAAAAACAATCCAGAGTCATCCCCATCGCCCTGCATATAGTGGAGATATTTGTACAGTTGAGTAAAACCTTGTGGGTCCTTGGAATCTTATCAAATGCTGTTCCATGACCTAATTTGTGTGTATTTGGGGGCCTTTTGACATGAAAAAGCTTGAGACAGCCTGGAGTGGTTGGGATTTTGAAGCAGGATCTTTTATGAGTGCTGTGATTATAGTAGGGCTCAAAGTAGGTCACACACTTGGGGCCTGCTCACACAAAGAGCAGGAGTGTACTCATTATGCAGTAAGATTAGCAGGTTGAGAGTATTATGGCATGGCAGAGCTGTGCAGGGCAAGGCTAACTCTATCACACTGCCAGACCTGCCAGTGGATCCATCATTACAAATATTAGAGAGGAAAGCTTTGTTCAAACCCACAAAACTTTGAGATTCTAATTTCCAAAGATACCAAATATTGTATGACAGGATATATTTGGGAAATGTGTATTGTCTCCAAATGAAAAATAATCTCTGAACAATTGTAACAGCTGTCAACATCACATTTTACTTATTCAAAGCTATGTTTTTGTCTCATGTCTCGTGTTTATGTCTTTGTCAGACATATATGTCAGTGTTTCCCATATATAGGGCCATCTATGACACAGTGCAACTGCTTTACCACACGCACCAGAGAAAGATAAATAATAAAAATTCCATTTTGAAATGTTAAAAAGAATTTGTCAGACCAAGTGGCACACAAGTCAACATACAAAGCTGCTGTCACAAGAGAATTTCCTCCCATGAAGAAAGATAGCATCAGTGGTTTTAGCAAATGCCCCAAAACAACATACATTCAGTTTGTTAGGTAGAGCTAGTGAAAACTAATACAGTCTAATACAACAGTCATGCAATAGGTCCTACCTTCATGAAGGTAGGATTATAATGTTCAGTTTTTATTGAAACTGTTTTAGAGAGGTGCTGATTCAACTGTATGGTCATCTTAGAGAATGTAGTTTGGGGTGCTCTTCAACAGTATTGCATTATACTGAGAGGTATTTCTGTTATTTGGCCTACCCTCATTGATATAAATGAGGGTGACAAAGATCTCTAGTGGCCATAGGAATTATGACTCTTGTCTGTTGGGAGCAAAGGAGGAAGTCGGGTGACGTTATTATAGTGCCGCAGCAGGAGGAGGTCTGAGTGGATGGATGGGTCAACAAAACATTGGACTTTAACACTGGTTTCTTTTAACCATGACCACTATTGGACCCTAAACTTAAGTGGTTACTATTGTAACCATTACGATAAATGTCCTCTAACCTTAATGAAGTAGTAATTTGAACCCAAACCAAGATGTTTATTTTACCTTGACTAAGTATTTATTTTAACCCAAACCATGATCTTTCCCTAACATACCGATAGGGGAGTCAGCAAACACTTCTATGTGTGGTTCTATAGAGCAGTTACAAACAACTATTTTTGTCAGTTCATTTGGAGGACTTATTGATCACAGATATAAGTGAAGAGCAGTTTGACAAAGTTTAAAGTTTGAGTTTCTGAGGCATTTTCCACCAAATATATTACAAAAGATAAATCCATGTTATTGCCAACAGGTTGTAACAAACAACTCACTCCCTTGGTCGTGAAATCAGTATGAAGGCAGCCTAACTGACAGGCTGAAGAGAAATCTGATGTCACATTACAACAGGGGCTTCTGTTTATTCCCAGTGTTTTAAAATGAGCTTCCTATAAACAAGGGAGGAAAACATAATCTGCCATTCCGTAGGATATCTTACTTTTTCAGCACAGTTAAGATAAGATAAGATAAGATAAGCCTTTATTGTCCCACAGCGGGGAAATTTTTAGGGTTGCAGCAACCAGCAAAAGTGTCATATATAGAAATACAATAAAAATAAATAGAAAAATAGAAAAATAGTCCTATACACAGTATAGACAGAAATAAATAATAGAGTGACTGAGTGCAGTTGTAAGTATGAACAAATAGATAAGATAAAAATATTGCACATATATAATATACATGTATATGAAAAATGTTTCACAGCAACATATGAAGTAGATAACATCATGAATACAATATATGTATGAAGATAATGCACAGCAGCAGATGAAGTATAGTAGCGAATAGTCTGCACACTGACAGTCAAGTGTAGATTACCGGGAGTTGTACTGATTGTAGAGTCTGACAGCAGCAGGCAGGAAGGACCTACGGTACCTCTCCTTCAGACACCGCGGGTGGAGCAGCCGGTTGCTGAAGGAGCTGCCCAGTTCTGAGAGTGACATGTAGGGGGTGGGAAGTGTTCTCCAGTAGTGATGATAGCTTGGCCACCATTCTCCTGCCTCCCACCACCTCCACTGGGTCCAGAGGGCATCCAAGGACAGAGCTGGCCTTCTTTACCAGTCTGTCCAGTCTCTTTCTATCCCTGGAAGAGATGCCACTGGCCCAACAGGTCACCCCATACAAGACAGCTGATGCCACCACAGAGTCATAGAAAGTCCTCAGGAGCGCACCCTGCACTCCAAAAGACCTTAGTCTCCTGAGCAAAAAGAGACGGCTCTGGCCCTTCTTAAACAGAGCGTCCGTATTGTCTGACCAGTCCAGTTTGTTGTTCAAGTGAACACCCAGATACTTGTACGATCTCACAATCTCAATGTCCGTTCCCTGGATGTTCACTGGTGTAGGTGGAGGGAGTTTGCGCCTGCCGAAGTCCACCACCAGCTCTTTGGTTTTACTCGCGTTGATCTGGAGGCGGTTCTGCTGACACCAACCCACAAAGCCCTGGGTCAGTTCTCTGTACTCCCCATCATCCCCGTTGGTGATGAGGCCGACGATGGCAGAGTCATCAGAGAACTTCTGCAGGTGACAGTTCAAAGTGTTATGGGTGAAGTCCGCTGTGTAGAAGGTGAACAGGAAAGGCACCAGAACGGTTCCCTGTGGAGCCCCTGTGCTGCAGAGAAGTGTGTCAGACACACAGTCCTGTAACCTCACATACTGTGGTCGGTTTGTGAGGTAGTCCAGGATCCATGCTGCCAGGTGATGGTCCACCCCAGCGTGCTCCAACTTGTCCCCCAGAATCCTGGGTTGGATGGTGTTAAAAGCACTGGAGAAATAAAAAAATATGATCCTCACAGTGTTTCCAGCCTTTTCTAGGTGAGAGAGCCAAAAACGTAATCTATCTATTGATTTGAATTAATAGAATAATGGTACACATTTGACTACCAGCTTCCTTCATCAAGAAAAATCTTTAGCACTTCCTAAGAGTCAAAATATTTTTGACTCTTAGGAAATTCAGTGAAGTAATGTGACATCACCAAACTCTGGTAAAAATGACATCTGAAGAATGATGAAGTTGTGTGCTGTCCCACTGTTACATGAGCACCAACACTAACAGGAGAGTGAGAGAGATGTTAATTGATAATGAAAAGACATGGTTGAATTTCAAGATGACGTTGTCGAAAGCTTTCTTTATTATTATTTTGCATTTTGATCATGACTGTTTTTCAAATAAGTGTGCATACAATTCATCCGGCGGACCATCCAGCCGTTAGCTTCAGTCTAACAGCCACATCCGTGGGCAGACACCCGCGCGTAATTCATCCGGCGGACCATCCAGCCGTTAGCTTCAGTCTAACAGCCACATCCATGGGCAGACACCCGCATACAGCCGCGCGTAATTCATCCGGTGGACCATCCAGCCGTTAGCTTCGGCCTAACACAGCCACATCCGTGGGCAGATATCCACGTACGGCCGCGCGTAATTCATCCAGCGGACCAGCCAGCCGTTAGCTTCAGTCTAACAGCCACAGCCACAAACACCGGGCTCTCACACCGCCTCTCCCCGGCTCTGGCAGGCCATCCCCGGGGCGGACATCCACATACAGCCGCGCGTAATTCATCCGGCGGACCATCCAGCCGTTAGCTTCAGTCTAACACAGCCACATCCGTGGGCAGACACCCACGTACAGCCGCGCGTAATTCATCTGTCGGAGGCTCAGGCTGTTAGCTTCGGCCTAACACAGCCACATCCGTGGGCAGACACCCACGTACAGCCGCGCATAATTCATCCGGCGGACCATCCAGCTGTTAGCTTCGGCCCAACACAGCCACATCCGTGGGCAGATATCCACGTACGGCCGCGCATAATTCATCCGGCAGGCCATCCCCGGGCGCACTTCCTCCGGGCTGTTCAACCACCTCTGGGGCCTACACGCAGCACCTTGCACACCGGTCGAACCGGCGGACCCACACTTAAGCACCCCACCCTCCAGACAGTTAGCCGCAGCCACACGCGTTCCATGGTCCTGGTAGGCTGCATTGTACTTAAAATTTTAAAAACACTGTGCTTAATAGAATGAAGCGTGGTACCAGGACCGCGTGGTACCAGGACCACGTAGTCTTTACCATAGCGCCCTGGGCTTGGGAGATCTGCCGGGCAGATCCGCTGCCACCAGCCCGACTTCCCTTCCTCCTCCAAGGGGAGAACTCAAAACTCCACAATTAGCAATTATACCCAGGATTAAAGCTAGGGTAGACAAAATCTGTGCAACCTAACACCAAACCCACAACTTCGACAGGCAGCAGAAGGAGTCGGTTCCCCTGCGAAACCGTATCCCTCGTAGGGCTCGCTCTCCACGGCAGTAGAGGTCTGCTCTCAGACCACTTGAATTACAATATGCTGCATGGTTAATATGGCATTTTTGCCCAATGACACCAAAAGAAAACTGCCTACCCAACCTTTAAACCTTGAACTATTTGTAAAACTGATATAATTTCACTTGTATTCTTAAAAAAAATCCAAAAGCCTACTTCTGTCAATATTTTAACGTTCTAAGATAAACACATTTTAAGACAAAATAATACAATGAATACTTTGCTAAGCTGAATGTGTTTGCAGTGAGAGAGCCATTCAGTGTGACTACAGACAGCCTGGTTGTGTCAGGACCTGCCGCTAAGAGGAAAATGAGGAAGCAAAGGAAAAGAGATTAGCTAGAAAAAAGTCTTTCCTCCCTCCTGTGGGTTAATGAGGGTGATGTGACATGGTTCACTGAGTATCAGTTAGGACATACCACCATCTGCTCTCTACACACCTACATACTCCACTATATGAACTGTCAAGCTGCTTATGAACACTGAACACAGAATCAAAGAAAAGTGAAGGTGTAATTTCTACTACGGATATTCATTTTTTATGATGCTTACATGGTATGTACTCTAGAGCTGCAACCATTAGTCCATTAATCGATTAGTTGATCAACAGGAAATTATTCTGAGACTATTTTGATAATTGATTAATCATTTTAGAAATGTTTTAATCAAAAACATTCCAACATTCTCTGGTTGCCACTTTTCCAATAAGAGGAATTGCTGCTTTTCTCTGTTTTATATCAACAGAAAGTCTTTGGGTTTTGGACTATTTGTCAGATGAAACAAGACATTTCAAAACATCACTTTGGGCTCTGGGAAAATCTGGTGGACATTTTTCACTGTTTTCTGTATAGAACAAATGATTAATTGATAATGACATCCAACACCTTTTGGATGAACTGGAACGTCAACTGCAAGCCAGGCCTTATCGCCCAACATCAGTGTTGGGACCTCACTAGTGCTCCTGTGGCTAAATGAGAGCAAATTCCCACATCCACGTTCCAAAACCTAGCCTGAAACCAGAAGACTGGAAGCTGTTAGACTAACACCAGATAAATGTTTAATGACCATGGATTGGGAATGACAGCTGTTCAGATGACCACATACTTTTAGGCATACATAAATCCTATTTTGATGTCAGTCCACAGTGTGGAATGCAGTGTCACACTGGCGAAGTAGCATTTTCCTGTGGTACACAGAGGTTTTTTCCCCGACTGCGCTGGTTTGGTATCTTGGTGACTCCCTATGCGATTATGCCTCTCTGTAACTGATAGTGCACTTAAATTTTACTGCACATTCAAGGTGCTGTATACGCAAAGTGTTAGCGGCCAGTCAGACCAGAGATTTGTACAGCAAAATTCCTGTGCGTGTCCACGCAAAATAGGTGATGGTGGATGTTTGGTGATGTGTCTCTTAGTTGCTAACCAGAAAATTTAGCACACTTTATTCAAGGAAACTTAATTGTACCATTGACTCCTGTCTCAAAAATGACAAAACATGCTACATCTCTTATGTGGAGCAGCTGATACTAAATTATATGAAATCTGGAGCATGGTGCGATACGGCTAATATGTAAAGCTTCCACCATTTTGGACTCTCCCTTCCCCCGTTCCCTTAAAGGTCAACATTGTCAAGACAGTTTGTGATTATGTTCAATCATGTGTGAAAGTTTACTAAAATCAACCTCTATGTGAAAGCACTGAGTGAATTTACTTCACCTCCACAAGCAAATCCACTGATCGTAGAGATTCCACTGCAATGAATAAATTTCAGCCTGAAATTTCGCTGTAGTAAATGCTGGTGTGAAGGCACAAGTATGCTTCTTCAAAAGTGTCTATCGGATGGCGGAATAGTTTTAACCCCCCTTCCTCCACCTTTCCGATATCAGATTGAAGGGGCTATGTCTGACAATTTGTGTAACTTTCCAAAACTGACAATCTGACGTTCACACCCACTTCATGCCGTCATTGGCCAGCTGTGAGAAAAGAGCCAGGGTTTGAACTTCTCTCCCAAGTTCTCTTTTTTCATTCTACACACACCTACTTCTGTCACCTTTCATGTGAACAACTGAGTGAAACACTATGACTACCTTCCAGGAGAGGCAGTCTGAAAATGTGCACTGTCCCATACCTAAAAAATATTGCATCCCTCTCTATAACGGCTGGCTTTTCACTCCGCCTTCAAGAGTGGCTGTTCGGAACATGAATAAACACTTTTGATTTCCGACTTTGGATAACACAGTGAAGAAACTAGTTCTGTTCGAGAACATACAATAGATTCCAAAATCATCATATCTCCCCAAGAGACTGTCCACCCAAGGAAAATGACAGCATTAGTTTGTTCAAATACCAAAAACATAACTTTAAATGTAACTGTGTGTGACTCTTGTCTATCAGCAAGAAAGGCGAACATAGCGTGATGCTGATATACAGACACAAAACCTCACAGGGAGGAGGTCGGGGTGGATGGTGAAACCCAGCTGTCAGATCAGAAAACGCTAATATGAATCTTTTTTGTGAATTGTAACAGTTTTGGAAGACAATGAATAACGATGTTGTCCTGCTGATAATGGCATCAGAATACAAAATGCTTATATGGATCAATTTGGAAAGCAATTAAAAACAATGTATTTTGTCATTTGGTTTGGAGGACTTGTTGGTCCTTTAAAAGAAAATGTAATACCTAATAGTATATTTTAATTTTATATGTGTGTGTGCTTCCCTCCATGCTGCATGAAAATGCTCAACATAATTGCTGTTTTCTTCTGAAGCTTAAGTAAAGATTATTTTCTTTAATTTGGATCCTGAGTGAAGTTTTCTTCAAAACAGAATCTTCCACAGTCCCCAGCATAGCAAGCCACTGGAAGAAAAACTATTGCCAGAAAAACTGTACTGAGATGAATTTCATCCAAGAGTGTTTTCCCCCAGTAGTGTAAGAGACAAAAAACATCATCCTGAAACATCCTGACAGTTTGAGATGGGCTGTGTGCTGCATGACAAATAAGACACAGCTGTTTCAGCTGGCTGTAGATTACAGTCGTGTTTGAATGCGATGCACCATTTTTACAATCAGTCTTGGCACTCCCTTCTCCCCCTAATTGGTCAAGTTAACATCCTCTTAACCTCCTTTCTCACGTCCTTTTTTGAGTGCATTAGATGTTACATCAAACTTATCACGAAGCATGCAAAAATGCAAATAAATAAATAGTTTTGAGTTTGACTATCCCCTGAGATCCTGAACAGGATAAGTGTTACAGAAAATGGGTGTGGCCAGATGTGCATACAAATATACATGGAATGTGAGAATATATATATATATATATATATATATATATATATATATATATATATATATATAGGTTATACAAATAATGAATAACTAAGGTATAAAAAGAAACAAATAAGAAAGACAAATACATGCAAAGTGGAGGGAAAAAAAATCTAATATCCTTATTTTGCCCCACCACAAGTTATCTTTGATTACAGGCAATCGAGAGAGGCAACCTGCCTTTCTCAAACATGTAGAAACATTGGTCAAGTGACTATGTACAAGTGGACATTCTAGGTAGATTACTTGCCCAAACAGGGTAACCCTACTGTTTACCTCACCACCGAAGGATAAAATCATTGTCACCATAATCATTTTCCAGAATTGTTGAAATCCCATAGTATTATCCTGAAGACTTTCTATGACTCTGTGGTGGCATCAGCCGTCTTGTATGGGGTGGCATGTTGGGCCAGTGGCATCTCTTCCAGGGATAGGAAGAGACTGGACAGACTGGTAAAGAAGGCCAGCTCTGTCCTTGGATGCCCTCTGGACCCAGTGGAGGTGGTGGGTGGCAGGAGAATGGTGGCCAAGCTATCATCACTACTGGAGAACACTTCCCACCCCCTACATGTCCCTCTATCAGCACTAGGCAGCTCCTTCAGCGATCGGCTGCTCCACCCTCGGTGTCTGAGGGAGAGGTACCGTAGGTCCTTCCTGCCTGCTGCTGTCAGACTCTATAATCAGTACAGCTCCCGGTAATCTACACTTGACTGTCAATAAGCAGACTGTTCACTACTTTACTTCATCTGCTGCTGTGCATTATCTTAATACATTTTTTTTTTTTTTATTCATGATGTTATTTACTTCATCTGTTGCTGTGTAATATTTTCATGTACATGTATGTTATATATGTGCAATATTTTTATCTTATCTATTGTTCATACTTACAAATGCACTCAGTCACTCTATTATTATTCCTGTCTATACTGTGTACAGGACTATTTTTCTATTTATTTTTATTGTATTTTATTATATTTTATTATTGTATTTCTATATATGACACTTTTGCTGGCTGCTGTAACGCTGAAAATGTCCCCGCTGTGGGACAATTAAAGGCTTATCTTATCTTATCTTATTATAAACTGTGCAGGGTTTTGGTGTTTGATGAACCTTTAAACTCATGGATCTGTTACTCAAAGTGGACTTCCTGGATCGTATTTCATAATTTCACCAGAAGCAATTCACCCCCATCAATGCAGATCCTTGCATGATATCAAGAGATTATCACCCTGCTTACCTTCCAGGCCACCCAGCACAGTGGGATCATGCAGATGCAGCATTATGGCAATGCCATTCCCTAGACTACATGCACAAAAAATGTTTTATGACGAGACAGTGTGTCTACATGACTTTTTTCAATGCATTTGTTACTAGTGATATTAATATGAGTTATTTAGGGTTATTAAAGGGAAAGGGGAAGGGTGTTTGTGTTTTTTAAGGGCACAAGCATAATGACAAGAGCAAAGTGGTGGGTCTTGGGCCCATGGACTGTATGGGCATCACCAAGCACACCTGCTATTTTAGCTAATATAGGTGCAGCAGTGCTAAGTGCAAAAGAGCTGGCTGAAGTTACATATATGCTCATTATTAAATTCATTCTTAGCCAATCACACCACTGGTCTCATCACTCTGAAACAGCACATATAAACATGAACCACAGATTTTATTTTATTTTTTTCAATTGGAAAGAAGGCTGTGCTGCACAGGATTAATGAGGCCCAGTAATCCAATGTCTCCCACATAAACAGCAGAATGCAGAGTTATAACAGGCCGTCTGATGTGTGTAGAGGTGTGTGTGCTTATTTTGTAGCAGGCTGGTGTCATTTGCACAGGATTTAATCAAGGTAAACACAGTGGATGGCCGTGGGTAATGGCACTGCACTTCTCAAATCAGAGGTTGCAGATTTATCAACATATCTGTCCTGCTGCCTTCAGATGGCTGCAGGGATTTAAAGAATGTTAACGGGATTTCTCATATTTCCAGAGGCTTCTTGGTTCACAACACAGTGAATGAGGTCTGGTGAACCAAGAAGCCTCCTCAAAATACTGATAGCCTCCTCCGACTGGCTGCCTGCCATTGCTTCTGTCCTGAAGTTTTTCTTTTTTCTCCAGTGAACTTGGTGGTCCACTGTGTCGCTGCCGGTCGCCCCCCGATCTGAATCAACCGATGTGATGTGCAATTTTACCATTGTCCTAAAAAACGCTACCACCACTTCCTGTCCTAACTTTCAAAATAAAATCAGGGCGAACACGATAAAACATGGATTTATGAGCGAGTGATGTGCCTTGTAGTGACAGATTGTGTATATAGGCAACCTTATGCACAATTAATTATGTGCTATTTAGGAATACTATTTAGTTCAACATCGCTAAACCAATGGGGATATTTATTACAAATTTAAAATTTTATTGTAACGAAACCGGAAGCAGCACTTCTATTGTTGATTCAGGTCAGGCAGTGTGCCTTCCTGTTATACTGAAACAACTTCCGGGCGCACTGAAAGATATTTTAGGCACACACAGACACCCACACAAGAAACATACATGCGAAATGGGTTTCTCTGGTCTTCTTCTCCATGGAGTTCAAAACACTCTCTCTCGTTAACTGACTGCGGATGTTGCCAAGCTGTCACTCTGATCGAGACTGGCCAATAGAAATGTATCTTGCATCTTTCAGCGTAGGTCCCGTCCACAGAATTCAGCTGAACAGCAAGCAAAACTTTTGGATTTGCAAAGAAAACTTTTTGATTTTGCATTAATACACATTTTCATCACATATTTATTTTATTTGCAATAAACCATTTTTTGATTGCAGTGTCGATACTTTTCCTCTCAAACCTATTTTTTGATTGCAGTGTGGAATGTTTTGCCCTCAAACCTATTCTGTTTGACTGCATAAAAAAGACACAAATGTACCTCCATAAGAATACAGTTACAGCTAATTTAGAGTCAGAGCTGGTGTAAGGCATTTAGTTTTGTTGATTAAAGTTACGGTTAGAGGCTAGGGATGCATTATGACAACTATGGACCTCACAAGTATAGAAGTGCAAATGAGTGTGTGTGTGTGTGTGTGTGTGTGTGTGTGTGGGCATGAGAGAGAAAGACAGAGAAACTTGCTGAGTGTCATGGTATTTAGTTCAGTACAGTTTCTGAAAAGATAGTTAGAGTAAAGAAGTGCCATTTTTATCTCACCACCACATGCCCTAAAATGATTCCATAACTCATACTGAGACACGCACACACATACGTGTGTGTGAGAAGGAGTAAGAGACATAGTGGTACTCACCGACAGTGTCACAGGGTTCGTCTTTATGAACGCAGAAATCTGTCCTGAAAGAGAAACAAGAACAAGTTAACTCAGTCTATCTCTCATCATATTTTACTATTACTGTGCTGATACCAAGTTTAAAGCACTAATTTTATTGAAATTAGGCAATCATTCATACAGACTCCACCCACACTAGAGACTAAGTCTCTGCTTAAGGGTAATGCTAGAAAAGAACTAGGTAACTGAACATGAATGAATGGCAAGTAGCTATTCAGAACGGCCACACCAGAAGGCGTGGTGAAAAGCCCGTTGTCATAGAGAGGGGCATGATGCATTAATTAAAATATGGGGATAATGGGGCACATATTCTGTCCTGGAAAACGTTCTTGTGGTGTTGCACACAGTTCCATTAGCTTTGGGTCTTGAGCTATACTTACAATTTTGATTATGGGATACTCCCACTTCTGACCCAGGGCTAACTAAATCCCACTCCAGAGCAGGGTTATCCTCGACTTTTCAGGGTAGGAACAAAACCAATGTCTTTTAAGGTTAGAAGAACATTCATATGTTTACAAGGTAAAATCTATGTGAGGTAAAAGATGTTCTTGGAATACTTGTTAAAAAATTCCAGAACATTGCATAGTTACAGGAACTTTCATGGTTCTGTAAAGTAACCACACATCCATTCTAAACTGGCATTTTGACCATAAAAATTAAAGCCTTTTGAAAATGCTTGCATCATAGTAGCAGACAACTGACATTTGATCTTCAGCTTGTCAATAATTGCCAAAGTATTTATGTTTTGCTATTATTGTCAACACTTACATATCCATTTGGGTCAAATCTGACCCATTTTTAAGTTTGAGAGCAGTGATGATTGATAACTTCTGATGTGCAGAATTGGAAATATTTCCAAAGCTCAGATTTTTGTAAAGCTGGTACATATTTTTGTATATAAAGACTGTTGCCGGTCATATGTCACCAATATTCAGAGATAGTTCATGGGGGAGCTCGACATTGACACAAGAAACTCCTGTGTTTCCACTAAATTTGCCAAGGTTCCCATTTAGACAGGCTCCTGCGTAACAGTGAAAAAGTACAACTGTGTCTAGGCATCATCTGCACCTGCAAGCACATTTATACAAAGTATGTAAGGGGGCCATAAGACTATAAAAGTGTAAAACTGTAAGTAGGAGACATCTTGTATCCATCAGTTAAACTTTTGAAATTATGTTTTAAAACATGTCTGGAGGGGTTCTTTTAAAGTAGACTGGTCACAGACCCTCAACTCTAACTATTTTATGTTTTGTCATGACAATTGTGGGGTAAACAGTAGAAATACTGCGTTCACATTACAAAGTAATCTACCAGCAATGTGTGCTTGCATGTGTTTGATTGGCCAATGCAGCATCTTGTGGGATGATGTTGCGCTGTATTGCAGCAAAAGTCATACCAGGTTCACCTTTTCTGATGCACAACCCTGCATTGTTTTGCCAGAGCCCCCCTCGTTGTCACCCCCACTGCCTTGACGGACTGGCTCCATTCAAATGAATGAGAGGGCTGTGTTTTCACACAGTGCTCTAGTTGGTTTGTACACAGCTTTAGAGGCGACACAACATACTTTACAGCTTTACTCTGCTGAGATCAAGAGTAACTGGCCATGCTCATCAATACAGTCCATTCAACTACATTTCTTACCAAATGATAAATGCTAGTGCATCATTTTCAAGTAAAGGCGGGAGAAGAATAAAAGATTTAACCATTTCAACCTCTTAGACAATGACCTGGAAAGGCCACGTGTGGGGAGAAAACTTTGGAGTCAACATTTAAAGCAGCAGGTTTTTATGAACCTGGGCAGTGTTAGCACTACAGCGACAACAGTGGAGGAGGAGATGTTCCCACTGACATGTGGGAGTGCTCAGCTGGATGTGAACAGCTGCATGTGGGAACTGGACCTTAACAAGACCTGGTTTTCAACACGTGAGTTTGATGAAATGTTATTCTATGCAAATTGTTTGTATTTATTGATATAGGCTTTTGGAAGGACCAGAATCTGGCCATGATGGCTAGAAGGGGCCAGTAAAGGAGAATGAGAGGTAGTCCACACACTGACTTTTTATAGCCCCCAAACATTTAATGATGCAATGATCTGTCTAAACCTGCAAAGGTCTTTGACATACAAGACAAAGAAGCAAAATTGTGTTTCTGTCTTTCCCAGTATGCATTTATGTTTTGTCATTTTCACCTGGTCTCATAACTTTTGTCAATGCCGTGACTTCATGTCTAGTCCCAGTCATTTCCAGGTCAACAGAGGCAGTGACAATATCCACTGTTTATACTGAGTTGGCCATTTCAAAATTAAGAGAAAAGGGAGAAAAAGGAAAAAAAATGTTTACAGACAGGACTCCTGAACTTTGGAACATGTGCCTATAAAATACAAAACTACTACTACTACTTTTGATCTTCTTCAACTCAACATATTTTAAAAAAAATTGCCTTTCAGCATACAAGTGATTAACATGACCATTGGACTCTATCCATCCTCCACCCCAATCAAAAAACACAGATTGGACCTTATGGCCAGTGTACTCTGTTCACTACATCTTTAACACATTTGGGTGCATAAAAAAGCAATCTGTCTAAAATACTACGTCCGATGAGTTGCTTTAGCTGTGCAATCAAGTTCTGTGCACAAATATGCATCCATGGAAAAAAACAAATGTGATTATACAATATGTGATTAAAGCATGAAAGCAGCACATGATCACATTGGATGGATGGATGGAGAGTGATTTATTCATGCCGTGACTTGGCCAAGAGACATGGCAGATTACATGTTGGACCTCGACCAATTAAAGCTCACCAACTTTCACAACTTGTGTGATGTCCATAGATTGGCAAGGAGGTACTAGGTAGGCACTGACTTTTGCATTCCATGTTTATAGTTGTGCATGGAAGACTGCTCTGTTCTCCAATGGGTCAATGTCATGGAACATATCATGGAAGTTGTCAGTCTAAGTGAGAAAAGGCAAAGAAATTCGGACACACTACAAAACTATGCTCAAGAAAAAATGTGTAATTATTACTGTTGTTGGTAGCAGTTACAGTTTACAGAGACATTTCGTGTGCCAGAGTATAAAGACAGAGGCTTCTTCTTCACCCTGACAAGAATGAAAATTCTCGGGGAAAAACAGAAACTGTTTATCAATGTAAATAGTCAAAAAACTTAATCCTATTTAGTCAAGCCCTCACCTCCACTATATGTGTACAGAATTACCAGAGGGATGAAACCTGCAGGCCCCACTTTGCATGCAACAGAGCTGTGAGCGGTGAGGAGCAATGAGAGCCTGCCTTGATGTTTCCATCAGCATTAAGAGGACATGGTGACACAGAGCTGTTTGCCTTCTCAGGAGGATGCAAAGACTTGAAACAGGACATAAAGGGATCACTGTTGAGGATGCTTCCTCTCACAAACATTTCAGACAACTCATGTAGAAGGTCGCAGTGAGTTCAAACAGCAGCTTCTATGATAATGAGCATGAGCCGACACATGAAGTATCTCACACACACATACACACAAATCACATTTCAATTCACAATATCCTTTATCACAGTAAGACACCATATTGTCTGATTTTATTCTGGTTTTCATTGCTTACTGTTTTTTATTGTCATTCTAATGTTTCTTTCTTTGTCTTTTTCTATGTAAAGCACTCTGAATTGCCTGAGTTTCTGAAATGTGCTATATAAATACAGCTGCCTTGCCTGTCTTGCCTATGTTGTGTAGAAACAATGTTTTAAATAAAGGAACAAATAGATGCGATACCTATAAATCAAAGTGCACATCAAATGTTGATCAGCGATCACATATTGCTCAGTACTGTCAGAATAAATAAAACTGCCAGTCAATATTGAAAGGAAAACATATGTCCCCATTCCTATGATTAGTTTGAACCAGGGAATACATGTGATAAAATCGAAGTAAATAAACAACATGGCAGTAAATAACAGTGTGATGGCAGAGCTACCAACACAATTAATTTGTATTTGGTAACAAATTGATGGGCTCCATTTTTATGAACTCAGGGACACAGCACATATCCCAGTCATGTCTGGTTTCTCCACCATGATGCACTGACAGTTTGGGAATCCTGTGGATTGTTTGGGGAGTGCAGATTTGCTGTTTATGATCCACAAACAATTTTTTAAATAACAGTTTTGTAACAACAATTTGTTGTTTCCCCACTAGTTATTGGTATATGAACAACCAGTTCAGTTTCAGTTGAAGCTTTTATTAGTCATATGTAGGTTAACCATGATTCTACTCATATCATGTTGGTGATCACAACCACACATTTATCTGTATTGTAATTAAAAATGTGTAGCTCCAGGTGGAACTTCGGCCAGACTCGTTAAAAAGACAATGACAGTCGCCTCCAATTACCTGATGCTTTTGGATGGAGACACCAGGAGAGGATTGGTGGTAACAGATGGTCCTGAGGGGGTTATCAGCAGAGAGCGAAGGTTCTATTGATGTATCAGTATTCCAACATGGCTGTTGGTTTGCATTTGAAGCAGTATAGCATAATCAGAATTGTGAAAGAGTCAAATATGCACATAGGGGGTGGGGTGGGGGGGTGGTTAAGTTGTTATTTTGCAACAGTCTGGTGCTGGTCTTCAGATTGCTGTAAAGAGAGTAAGTAGCTGTTTTGGATGACAGATGCTGGTATGATTCACATTTCATTTCAGTTGTGGCCCATGTAGCAGACACATGGTAATCGAATGTGCAAAAATGGCACTGTATGACAATTATAGACTGGGGCTTTAATTATAATCAAAAATAAAGAATATTTAAGGTACACTCCCACTTCTTATTACACCAAATAGTGCCACAAAATCCTAAAATTTTCTCTGAGCTCACTGCTGAGAACTGTGAACTACATTTCAAATTAAAATGAGTTTGGAAATAACAACAGTGAGTTGGGAGGATATTTGTGGATATAGGGGAAGGAATTGGGAATTATGTCTGGGCATGACCTCTCACACACACAAACACACCAAAGGGTGTGTGCTTTCCATGTTGCCTTGATGTATAAATTCAGCTGATGCATCAGTTTGCACCAAATTTGTCAGATGCATTTCCTCCAGTAACCTCTGTGCTTACAGGGTCAGTGACTTATTGCTGACCCTGTCATCACTGTAATTACAGCCAATCTGGCTCAGGCCCAGGAATGATTAATGACACACACCCCTGTCTACATTAGTGGAGCAGGTGAACCTGTCATGGACATCACACATCTCCACCCTGGTAAAGAAAGCTCAGAAACGACTGATTTTCTTAAGAAACAATAGAAAGCATCCTGACTGAAAACATTACAAACTGGCATGGGATGTGCATGGCCCAGGGCTGGAGGGCTCTGCAGCGGGTGATTAAAACAGACAGAACAGCATTGGTACCCATCTACCGAGCATCAGTGATATCGGTGAGGTTAGATGCCTGTGCAGAGCCCAAAGGATACTAAAAAACAATACCCACCCCAGTCACAGCCTGTTCACCCTGCTGCTGTCTGGAAGGCGATACAGATGTACCATACCACCAGACCCTCCTTTGCACTCCACCATAATTGAATGACATGGAACTTTGTTATGCTGGTTTTGCACATTACCATACCACTACCTTTTGCACTACCCTCATTCCCACTGAAACCAAAGTATTTCTTTCTTTTGATAAGTGGACATTAGTTCTTTCATAATTTCACCACCAGACTGTCCTTGTTCCATTTCCGTTCTGTGTCTGTATTTTCTCTTTATTTCTCTAGTATTGCTATTTAGCTAATGTGTGCTGCAAGTTGACTCGCCTGATTTTTGTATGTGCTATTGAATCAAGTAAAACTTTACAAGTTATTTAGTAAATCATCTGTAGACATATTTGGTTTTTGGTTATTGCCAAGTACAGTGGTGAAAGCCTTATGAAAGCTGTCAGCACTCACACCTGTAGTGTGTCTTTTGTTTTGGAAACTGCTGCCTGTAGGGAAGGTCTGGGGGATGGTTTGAGAAATGACTTTATCCAGAACTTATACCTTCTGTGTTTTCATAAGAGATCCAGTTTCCCTCTGATATGTGCTCATGATGCACTAATCCAAAAAAGTGCTTTCTTGATTCAAGGGCATGGATGGGGTTATGGAAATTGTTAAAATGTTTACGTGCTTGTAAGCGGAAAATGTATTTAAATATAAACTAAGAGTGACAGCTGTGAAACACAAGTATTACCATGTAAGGGTACAAGACTGGATAAGTATTAGGCTTCTCCTGTGTGTCTGTATAGCATAATACTGCATGACAACTGCATGACAGGATGTAAAGGCTGGGTGGAGGAGCGAGCATAAGTAAGTATCATCCACATCCACAAAGACAATAACTATGTTTAATGCCTCATAAGGTATAGAACATACAAAGCAGAGCTTGGCCCTTCAATGGATAAGCGAAATTGTTTGGGCAACGGCAGGATGTGGTGAAACTTGTGATTTAAATATATATATATATATTCACACATACGTATATATATATATATATATATATATATATATATATATATATATATATATATATATACACTGTATATGTGTATACACACACATACAGTGGGGCAAAAAAGTATTTAGTCAGCCACCAATTGTGCAAGTTCTCCCACTTAAAAAGATGAGAGAGGCCTGTAATTTTCATCATAGGTACACTTCAACTATGAGAGACAGAATGGGGGGAAAGAATCCAGGAAATCACATTGTAGGATTTTTAATGAATTAATTGGTAAATTCCTCTGTAAAATAAGTATTTGGTCACCTACAAACAAGCAAGATTTCTGGCTCTCACAGACCTGTAACTTCTTCTTTAAGAGGTTCCTCTGTCCTCCACTCGTTACCTGTATTAATGGCACCTCTTTGAACTCGTTATCAGTATAAAAGACACCTATCCACAACCTCAAACAGTCAGACTCCAAACTCCACTATGGCCAAGACCAAAGAGCTGTCAAAGGACACCAGAAACAAAATTGTAGACCTGCACCAGGCTGGGAAGACTGAATCTGCAATAGGTAAGCAGCTTGGTGTGAAGAAATCAACTGTGGGAGCAATTATTTGAAAATGGAAGACATACAAGACCACTGAAAATCTCCCTCGATCTGGGGCTCCACGCAAGATCTCACCCCGTGGGGTCAAAATGATCACGAGAACGGTGAGCAAAAATCCCAGAACCACATGGGGGGACCTAGTGAATGACCTGCAGAGAGCTGGGACCAAAGTAACAAAGGCTACCATCAGTAACACACTACGCCGCCAGGGACTCAAATCCTGCAGTGCCAGACGTGTCCCCCTGCTTAAGCCAGTACATGTCCAGGCCCGTCTGAAGTTTGCTAGAGAGCATTTGGATGATCCAGAAGAGGATTGGAGAATGTCATATGGTCAGATGAAACCAAAATAGAACTTTTTGGTAAAAACTCAACTTGTCGTGTTTGGAGGAGAAAGAATGCTGAGTTGCATCCAAAGAACACCATACCTACTGTGAAGCATGGGGGTGGAAACATCATGCTTTGGGGCTGTTTTTCTGCAAAGGGACCAGGACGACTGATCCGTGTAAAGGAAAGAATGAATGGGGCCATGTATCGTGAGATTTTGAGTGAAAACCTCCTTCCATCAGCAAGGGCATTGAAGATGAAACGTGGCTGGGTCTTTCAGCATGACAATGATCCCAAACGCACCGCCCGGGCAACGAAGGAGTGGCTTCGTAAGAAGCATTTCAAGGTCCTGGAGTGGCCTAGCCAGTCTCCAGATCTCAACCCCATAGAAAATCTTTGGAGGGAGTTGAAAGTCCGTGTTGCCCAGCGACAGCCCCAAAACATCACTGCTCTAGAGGAGATCTGCATGGAGGAATGGGCCAAAATACCAGCAACAGTGTGTGAAAACCTTGTGAAGACTTACAGAAAACGTTTGACCTCTGTCATTGCCAACAAAGGGTATATAACAAAGGATTGAGATGAACTTTTGTTATTGACCAAATACTTATTTTCCACCATAATTTGCAAATAAATTCTTTAAAAATCAGACAATGTGATTTTCTGGATTTTTTTTCTCATTTTGTCTCTCATAGTTGAGGTATACCTATGATGAAAATTACAGGCCTCTCTCATCTTTTTAAGTGGGAGAACTTGCACAATTGGTGGCTGACTAAATACTTTTTTGCCCCACTGTACATATATACACACACTGTATACTATATATATATATATATATATATATATACATACACAGTATATATACACACAGTATATCTGACAGGTGCCATTGTAATCAATGTTCCTCCATTATGACCAGTCAGTGGTCATAATGTTATGGCTGATCGGTGTATATATGTAATGTAACTGCTTTTAGGCAGACCGTATATGTATGGGGTGACTCTTCCTTGCAAGCAATAAAGCATTCTTAGGAACTAAAGACTAAGACAGATATTGTGTTTGAGTATTTTATTACCATCATCTCACAAACACTAGACAGCATCAGGTTTTCTGATTGCCATGACAACAGTCACAGTCACCTCTCTGTGAATTTGTCTGCCATCACACAGCACAGCTGTTGTCATTGACCTTTATTGTTTATTTTGTCAAACAACTTCATGATAATAAAATAGAGATTTGATGGATGTCTCAGTCAGCAGTGCAGGATCTTTTTGAGTGAGTGTAGATCTAAACGGCGATCCTCACAGGTAGTGGGGATGCCTAGCCCATGCAAAGCAGGCATGCACCATAGACTGTATATAAAGATGGACGACACTTCCTCCTACTGTAGAAAAATAAAGCCAAAATATCCTGGGTACAGGAGCTGCCATCTTGCGCTGGTGACGTCATTTGGAGCCAGAGTCTGTGCAATAGTGATCCACGGTGGAGCCAAGGTGTCGAGTTCCCACCTATCCCACCTACCACATCAACCAATCGTGTGCACACTCACAGTTGTCAATCATGACGAGACACCCCGTTTTTATAGCCACAAATAACTAATTAAAACAAAACTTATAAGAAAAATTAACACTTGAACAAACATCAGCATGATAAAAACTACCTAAAATGACAGAAACCATCTTTGGGGAAAATGTATTTCATGTGTGCTTTGACTTTTCAGTTTTTACTTTTACTTTTACATGGAGGAAGCGGGGCTTATGACCTATACCAGGAGAGGGTGATCAAGATGTTTTGGCTTCACTTTTGGGGAGCTGTCATGTCATCCATCTTTACATACAGTCTATGGCACACACACTTAAATCCTCAACTGTATACTGATCCCATTTTGTGTAAACGTTCCAACTCACTACAATAGCCTGCACTAAAGTTAAAAAATTTACCATAAAAATTAAAATGTGTGGTGTGGACTCCAGGCCCACTCAGAATTTATCAAGCATCTCAAAATCACTTCTACAGTAGTTACTTACAGCTTGCTGCTGCAAATTATTACTTTATAATAATGACAACTGTTTTGTGATCGGCTGTATCAACATTTAAAATGAGTGATCACAGATAAGGTTATAGCCGAAAGTTGTCTTAACTTTACTGCCACACCCAGGTCCGACTGTGACTGGGCAGGCTACAGAGAGACTGTTAAACCTCCATTCTGTCCCTCCTGCCCTTTGTGATCACCTATACTTTGTTTTAATGCAGCCCAATTCAGGATATAGTTGTTCTCACTTACATATTTTTTTGTTTTATGTTGTCAAACAACAGAACAAGGAAGAAATAGCCTAATGATTTAATCATGGTTTCAAATGTCATCGCCAAGCTGTTGTGCTGATGTGGAAGCCAAATCAAATCATTAGTTTATAATCACAGCAGCGTCTGACAAAATCAACATAAATACAGGTTAATGACAACAACTGTGATCACAGAGAAAGCATTTTTTTTTTGTTTCCATTGTCAGATAATGGAAGAACAGACAGAAATAGCTTTGGTGACAGCTCATAAATGCTATGCTACCTGTTTACCAATGGTCATTGCAATAAAACAGTAGAACAAGTTTTTCCAGCAGAAAACAAACTGCATCAGCCTTGACTACCAGCAGTTAATCACGGTCGTCAGTCCAAGCACAGAAATCTCTGCTCTTACTTTTCTCCATTGCTGTTCTTCACTCGTAGTATTTTCTGCAACTATAAGCAACCAACCACAGAGTAGACAATCTGTTTCCTGTTTACACCGGCAGTTGCATGCCCTGTGTACATGAATGGTCATGTGATATGCATTTCCAGGCGTGCAGTATGGACAGAGATAATTTCTGAAATGGTGATAAAACGTTTGTGTGTACGGAGATCGTTTTTGTTTTAAAACACCATTTTATAATGAAAACGTATTAGTGTGCATATAGCCGTAGTGTACAGTGAGTGGTGAGACTGAACCAAAACAGTAAAGTTGCAGGCCATAAAACCAAAACAATGAGCTGAAAGAGGCTAAAAACCTCCGTAAAGCTGAGATGAACAGTAGAGTTGGTGATAATGTGGGTTTGTCACTACAAGCGACTTACACATCTGATCCATTGTTAATGTAAAAATATTGATTACTGCAGCTTTACAACCTAAACATGCCTTTGTGAAATTACCATCGTAACAGGCATTAGAGTTTTGCCTGGTGATCAAGTTTATTTGAAGCTTTATACTTGAAGCAAGAACCCTTAAATTTCCAAAAAATTCCATGTTATATCTTTAGGGATACAGTCCATGTTTTGTGAACACAGATAATTAACCTACAAAACAGAAACCCTGGTCAAAATAAGATTTTTATAACATGCAATTAGCAGTCATTCAGACCTGTGATTAAATTCTAATCTCCATCTGGGTATTGTTAAAGGTTGCGTAGACAGTTTTCTTTTGGTGTCATTGGGCAAAAATGCCATATTAACTGTGCAGCATATTGTAATTCAAGTGGTCTGAGAGCAGACCTCTACTTCAGCACCGCCCCCTTGCCTCTGTTTTCAGGCTTCAGAAAATCTAGCCCGTGACGGTAGACTTTAGCCTATCACAGGTTATTTCAGAGACACTGTGCATTCATATTGGCTAAACTACAAGAGCAGATGTGTGTGCACATCCCTTCAGACGGTGAAACCCTGAAACTTGTGATAAATATCCAACACTTTGCCTACAGTGGCGTATAGTACAAAACATAAAAACATAAAAACCTGGATGACCTGCAATTTTCTGATGTTAAACTCAGGTAAAACCGAAGTTATTGTACTTGGCCCCGAACACCTTCGAAACACATTATCTAAAGATCTAGTTTCTCTAGATGGCATTGCCCTGGCCTCCAGCGAAACCGTAAGGAATCTTGGAGTTATCTTTGATCAGGATATGCCTTTAACTCCCACATAAAACAAACTTCAAGAACTGCCTTTTTTCATTTACGTAACATTGCAAAAATCAGGCACATCCTATCTCAAAAAGATGCAGAAAAACTAGTCCATGCATTTGTTACGTCTAGGCTGGACTATTGCAACTCTCTATTATCAGGCTACCCCAATAAATCCCTGGGAATTGTTGGGTCTCTGTAAATATAAAGAGTCGGTCTAGACCTGCTCTATTCGAAAAAGTGCCCTGAGATAACTTTGTTATGATATGGCGCTATATAAATAAAACTGAATTGAATTGAATTGAATTTAAGATATGATGGTGCCTGAACATTTAGGGCTTTGAAGGTGAGGAGAAGGATTTTAAATTCTATTCTGGATTTTACAGGGAGCCAGTGTAGAGAAGCTAATATTGGAGAAATATGTTTTCTTTTTCTGGTTCTTGTCAGTAAACGTGCCGCAGCATTCTGAATCAGCTGGAGAGTCTTAAGGGATTTATTGGGGCAGCCTGATAATAGAGTTGCAATAGTCCAGCCTAGACGTAACAAATGCATGGACTAGTTTTTCTGCATCTTTTTGAGATAGGATGTGCCTGATTTTTGCAATGTTACGTAAATGAAAAAAGGCAGTTCTTGAAGTTTGTTTTATTTGGGAGTTAAAGGACATATCCTGATCAAAGATAACTCCAAGATTCCTTACGGTTTCGCTGGAGGCCAGGGCAATGCCATCTAGAGAAACTATATCTTTAGATAATGTGTTTCGAAGGTGTTCGGGGCCAAGTACAATAACTTCGGTTTTGTCTGAGTTTAACATCAGAAAATTGCAGGTCATCCAGGTTTTTATGTCCTTAAGGCATGCTTGAAGTTTAGCTAATTGATTGGTTTCATCTGGCTTGATCGATAAATATAATTGGGTATCATCTGCATAACAATGAAAATTTATGGAGTGCTTCCTAATAATATTGCCTAAAGGAAGCATATACAAGGTAAATAGAATTGGTCCAAGCACAGAACCTTGTGGAACTCCGTGACTAACTTTGGCGTGCATAGAGGATTCATCATTAACGTGTACAAACTGATATCGATCTGATAAATAGGATTTAAACCAGCTTAGTGCAGTACCTTTAATGCCAATAAAATGTTCTAGTCTCTGTAATAGAATGTGATGGTCAATGGTATCGAATGCAGCACTAAGATCTAGTAAGACAAGTACAGAGACAAGTCCTTTGTCTGATGCAATTAGAAGGTCATTTGTAACTTTCACCAGTGCTGTCTCTGTGCTATGATGCACTCTAAATCCTGACTGAAAATCCTCAAACAGCTTGTTGTTGTGTAGAAAGTCACACAACTGATTGGCGACTGCTTTCTCAAGGATTAGAGAGAAAAGGAGGGTTAGATATAGGTCTATAATTTGACAAAATCCCTGGATCAAGAGTGGGCTTTTTAAGAAGGCTTAATTACAGCTACTTTAAAGGACTGTGGCACATAGCCTTTTAATAAGGACAGATTGATCATATCTAGTACATATAAGTGCTAACTAGGGTAAAATTTCTTTAAGCAGCCTAGTTGGGACGGGGTCTAAGAACACGTTGATGGCTTAGATGAGGAAATCATGGAAGTTAGTTGATTACGGTTGATGGGAGAAAAGCAGTCTAAATGTACAGGTTTTACAGTTGTTTCTAAGGTTCCTGTGTTTGAAGATAAGTCAGTACCAACTGAGGGCAGGAGGTGCTGAATTTTTTCTCTAATAGTTAGAATTTTATCTTTAAAGAAGCTCATGAAGTCATTACTACTGAGGTCTATAGGAATACATGGCTCAACAGAGCTGTGACTCTCTGTCAGCCTGGCTACAGTGCTGAACAGAAACCTGGGGTTGTTCTTATTTTCCTCTATTAATGATGAGTAGTAAGCTGCTCTGGCATTACGGAGGGCCTTCCTATAAATTTTAAGACTATCTTGCCAGGCTAAACGTGATTCTTCCAGATTGGTGGAACGCCAATTCCTTTCAAGTTTTAGCGATGTTTGTTTTAATTTGCGGGTTTGCGGGTTATACCATGGAGCTAACCTCCTCTGTTTTATTATCTTCTTTTTTAGAGGGGCGATAGAGTCGAGTGTTATTCGTAGTGAGCCTGCAGCACTATCAACAAGATGATCAATTTGGGAGGGACTAAAGTTAGCATAGGAGTCATCTGTTACATTGAGACATGGAACTGAATTTAATGCCGATGGAATCACTTCCTTAAATTTAGCTACAGCACTATCAGATAGACATCTAGTGTAGGAATGTTTGCCTAATGGCGTGTAGTCCAGTAATAGGAATTCAAAAGTTAATAGAAAATGGTCTGATAAAAAAGAATTCTGTGGAAAGACTATTAGATGTTCAATTTCAATGCCATAAACAAGAACAAGGTCGAGGGTGTGGTTAAAACAGTGAGTGGGTTTATGTACACTCTGACAGAAGCCAATCGAATCTAGTAATGAGATAAATGCAGCACTAAGGCTATCATTTTCTACATCCACATGAATATTAAAATCACCTACAATAATTATTTTATCTGTTTTAAGGACTAAACCTGATAAGAACTCTGAGAATTCAGATAAAAATTCAGAATACGGTCCAGGAGCTCGGTACACTATAACAAATAGAATTGGCTGTACTGTTTTCCAGGTTGGGTGTGAAAGGCTAAGAACAAGGCTTTCGAACGAGTTATAATTCAGTTTAGGTTTGGGTTTGATCAATAGGCTTGAGTCGAAGATGGCCGCAACTCCACCTCCTCGGCCTGAGCCTCGAGGAATGTGAGTATTAATGTGACTGGGGGGAGTGGATTCATTTAGGCTAACATATTCACCTTGACACAGCCAGGTTTCAGTAAGACAAAATAAATCAATATTATGATCTGATATTAGATCGTTTACTAGAACAGCTTTAGATGAGAGAGATCTGATATTTAAGAGTCCACATTTAATTCTCCTATTTTGTTGTACTGTTGCAGTGGTGGCTTTACTTTTTATTAGGTTTTTATGTGTAACTCTTCTTCTGTTTACTTTTGATTTAAATAATTTAAGTGGTCTGGGGGCAGACAACCTCTCTGTGGAGTTTAGGGTGGGTAACTGCTCTAATGGAAGCGCAGAGAAGCGTGTAGGACTGCAGCTCTGCCTCCTGGTCTGGACCACAGACTGTATTAAGTCTATGGTCTGAACTCTGAGCTGTCATGGCTTTGGGCCACTAATAAATTCGGCCAGATTTCTAGATATGAGAGCGGCTCCATCCAAAGTGGGATAAATGCCATCTCTCCTAATCAGACCAGGTCTTCTCCAGAAAGTCCGCCAATTATCTACAAAGCCCACATCATTACCTGGACACCACCTCGACAACCAGTGGTTGAATGATGACATGCGGCTATACATGTCATCGCTAGTAAGATTAGGTAGGGGTCCAGAGAAAACTACGGAGTCCGACATTGTTTTTGCATATGTACACACCGACTCCACATTCATTTTCGTGACCTCCGATTGGCGCAATCGGCTGTCATTACCGCCGACGTGAATAACAATCTTAGCATATTTACGTTTATCCTTAGCCAGCAGTTTTAAATAGGATTGAACGTAGCCCGCTCTGGCCCCTGGGATGCATTTGACTATGGCCGCTGGTGTCGCTAATTTCACGTTTCGCAAAATGGAGCTGCCAATAATCAGAGTTGGTTTCTCAGCGGGTGTGTCGCTGAGTGGAGAGAACTTGTTAGAAACGTGAACGGGTCGGTGGTGAACCGTGGGCTTTGGTTTAGGGCTATGCTTCTTTAGGACAGTCACCCAGCCTCCCTGGCTTCCCGGCTGCTCGGTAGTTGCCGGGAGACGGCTAGCAGAAGCTGCCTCTGGTCGGCTCGCACCGGCTAGGGGCTGGCTAGCTACGGCTGACTGACTCTCCATGGTGCGGAGCCGCGACTCTAACTCACTGAGCCTCGCCTCCAAGGCGGTGAATAAACTACTACAAGAGCTCATAGTACCCTATTACCCCACTAGAGCACTGCGCTCCCAGAATGCAGGGTTCCTTGTGGTTCCTAGAGTCTCTAAAAGTAGAATGGGAGCCAGAGCCTTTAGCTATCAAGCTCCTCTCCTGTGGAACCAGATCCCAGTTTGTGTACGGGAGGCGGACAACCTCCTCACATTTAAGAGTAGGCTTAAGACTTTCCTCTTTGATAAAGCTTATAGTAGGGCTGACTCAGGTGACCCCTGAGCCCCCCTTAGTTATGCTGCTATAGGCCTAGACTGCCGGGGGACTTCCTATGATGCACTGAGCTCCTCTCTCCTCCTCTTCCTCTCCATCTGTAAGCCCTCATATCCCATCAATGCTTGTTATTAATTCAACTTCTTCCCGTAGTTGTGTGCTTTCTCTCCTCTCTCTCTCTCCCTCTCTCCTTCTGTTGCTTTCTGCAGGTATTTCTGCCTCCGGAGCTGTAGAGTCTGGATCTATGGTTGCTGCCGCCTGCTGCCCCCGTGCTCCTGCTCTGCACCTGCTGCTGCTATTGCTTTTGCTGCTCTTGTTATTAGTATTGTTATTATAATGTTGCTCTTAGTGTTGTTTCTGTTGGTGTTAACATCAATGCCATTACCATATCTATTGCCTTACATCCCTATGTGGAACTGTATTGTGCTGCTGTGTGTTCTCTTTCCTCCTGCTCTCTCTCTCCCGCTCCCCCCCTCCCCCTTCAACCCAACCGGTCGAGGCAGATGACCGCCCACCTTGAGCCTGGTTCTGTTCGAGGTTTCTACCTGTTAAAAGGGAGTGTTTCCTTGCCACTGTCGCATAGTGCTTGCTCATGGTGGGAACTGTTGGGTCTAAATATAAAGAGTCGGTCTAGACCTGCTCTATTCGAAAAAGTGCCCTGAGATAACTTATGATATTGCGCTATATAAATAAAACTGAATTGAATTGAATTGAAAACAACATGTCCCAGCTCCACACAGAGCTTCACGCTCATTATGTTCGATGCCACGGCGCTCGTAATGACAAGTGGCAAAGAGGCATGATGAGGGGAATAACTTTTGATGGGGGGACAGTATGTGTGGTGTACTAGCCTCTCTTCCTGCTGCTGGACGGTGTTGCAGCTGCCTCTGAAGCCTGGGTGTAACACCCCAAGACTGAGACCCAAGTGCAAGGATCACTCCAGACAAAGGTAAAGTTCCCAACTGAAAGCCTTTACTGGCAAACAATGGCAGAATGTTCACAATCACGGTACAATTAGGGAGCAGGCAAAACAGGTCCACAAATGCAAGCAAAGTTCCAAACCGATAGCATAGGTAATCCGATCCGACGTGGGGCAGGCAGAGGCAAAAGTCCGAGAAACGAGCAGGAGTCCAAACCAACAAAAGACTATACATGAAAGTACGCTGGAAAGCTTGACCGGTGGGCACGAAGACAATCTGGCAACTAGACAGGGGAATGACTGAGCTAAATACACAGGCAGACTGATGAGGAACAGGTGGGTAATGGAACACAGGTGAGCTTAATCAATACTGGCGGGAAAAGCACAATGACAGGAAGTAAATCATAACCTAGTGAGCAGTGAATAGTCCTTTCAAAATAAAACCGGAAATAACAGGGGACTAGATGGAGCATGACACTGGGGTGCTCTGCTCTGCGGCCGCGAAGCGCTGAAGGGGCGTCTTTGAGAAGACAAGTCGCGACGGGAGGGACTGTGGTCTCGGTGAGGCTCACGGCGTGGAGAGCGAGCCCTACAAGGGATACGGTTTTGCAGGGGAACTGGCTCCTTCTTCTGCTGGTCGGAGTTGTGGGTTTGGTGGGAGGGGCTTAGCAGAGTGATACGAGGCAGCAGAGAGAGAGGTGGAAGGTTTTGCCTAGGTTGCACAGATTTTGCTTACCCCAGCTTTAAAGGTTGAGTAGGCAGTGTTTTTTTGGCATCATTGGGCAAAAAATACCTAATAACCGTTCAGCATATTGTAAATTAAGTGGTCTGAGAGAAAACCTCTACTTCAACCCCTCCTCTTGGTTCTGTTTTCAGGCTTCAGAAAATCTAGCCCGTGACGGGAGACTTTGGCCAATCACAGGTTATTTCAGAGGACGTGTGTTTGTATTGGCTGTTCTACAAATGCAGACGCACGTACATGTCCCTTCAGATGTTGAAAGCCTGATTCAGTGGCATAAAATCCTTTGCCTACAGCGGCATCCCAGCTCCACACGGAGCTCCAGGCTCATTATGTGCGATGCCATGGTGCTCGTATCGATGTGGCAAAGAGGCTTGTTGACAAACAGTGGGGAATAACTTTTGATGGGGGACAGTGGTGTGTGCGTATGTGGTGTACTAGCCTCTCATCCTGCTGCTGGACGACATTGCAGCTGCAGCTCTGCACTGCAGCCGCGAAGCACTGGAGGGGGCGTGTTTGAGAAAACAAGTCGCAGCGAGACCAGGGTCTCGGTGAGGCTCACGCCATGGAGAGCGAGCCCTACGAGGCATGAGGTTTCGCATGGGAACCAACTCCTTCTGCTGCCGGTCAAAGTTGTGGGTTTGGTGGAAGGGGCTTAGCGGAGTGGTACGAGGCAGCAGAGAGAGAGGCGGAAGGTTTTGCATAGGTTGCACAGATTTTGCCTACCCCAGCTTTAACTCCCAGACACTGTAACTCAGTTAGGCTCAGTCAATTTGGTTGACTCAACTCTGTCCTTCTTGTCTAATGGCTGATAAATGGCAGGCAGAGCTGGAATCTTTCCTAGACTCCCTACAGCCACGTTAATATTGATTAGTGCAGCTTTAAGATAAACATTAAGACATTAAAACCCGTCCTTTAAAAGCTTCCTTCCAAAGTCCCACAGAGGGTAAAGGTGAAAAGTAGGGCTGCAACTAACAGTTACGTTCATTATTGATTAATGTGCGAATTGTGGTCTATAATATGTCAGAAAAATGCCCATCACAATATCCTAGAGCCCAAGGTGATGTCATCAAAATGTGTCCATCAGTGACACAGGGGTTGCACTGAACAGTTCCCAGTGTGAATGTGCGCAACTGTACAAATGTGTTGCTGCTTCAACAGCATTTCATATATTACATTTTTTAAAAGTTATCTAAAATGTCAGCCTTTCATCAAACCATGTCTAAGGTATTTTGCTCTAAAAGCCTTTTCATGTAGCACAGCCCCAATCTTGTGTAGCCTGGTATCTATAAATTATATGTGAGTGACATGAAATCATCCAGAGGCACTGGCCTCTGGATGATTTCATCAAATATCTTGTTATCTCCTCCTTATAGGCTGTTAATAAACTGTAGGAGACATACTGCAGGCATGTCATCCACATGAGCTTTCCACTAGCTACAGTAGAGTACAGCAATGCAGCCATATACACACACACAAAGGCCGTGACCATGCGCAACAAGAAACCTGAGAGCACTGTGACACGTTTTAATTTGCTTGCATGCTATGGAGCCAGAACAGTGACTTTAATATTTGTCATATTTGTTAGCTTCTGGTGAACTCGTGGAGGCCATCGCCGTAGATTTGTGGTGATGCCAGAGGCTTCAGAGAGGACGAGAGGACGGCTGGTTCAGGACAAGTGAAGAGTGATGTTTTCTCCTAAGTATGCAGATTATATGTAAATCACACTCTACTTGCCCCTCTCCTCAAACCCCTCCTCTCCACACCAAAACGGTGACAGAAAGTTGAAACTGAAAACTACTGACATCAAAGAAAACCTGAAAGTGTAAAAAAAAAACTGTCACTGAAAAATAAGTGGCATGAAGAAAAAATCTGAACATTGTCATTGAAAAACACACAGAATGCAAAAAATATCAATTTAAAATGAAAAACAATGTAATGCCTATGTTTTATTTTTCAGTGAAACTTGTTTCAGTGCCAATACAACTTTTTCCATTACAAATGTTTCAATGCCAATGTTTCCTTTTTCAGTTCAGGTTTTGTTTTAAAAGCCAAATTTTATTTTCGATGCCAAATATTAAAGTCACTGTTCTGGCTCCATAGCATGCCACCTTGCTTTCACCCTGACTGCTGACAGGTTGGGGTGGGGGGTGGGGGGCAGATCAGGTTTATAACAAACCACCTCAAGAACAAAAGGCCACTGTATTCATGCCCTCCTCCCTTTCCGTGAGACAGGATAGGATCTGACAGCAGACATGAGTACTCATTTAAACAAAAGGATTCCTTTTACCCCCACCCTTCCTCCCTGGAGTTACAGCAGGTAATAATAGCTAATCCTAAATTAGGAATGTGTCATGTTGTGCCAGACACTGCCTTGTTGGGACTGAAGCATGAGTACAGAGAACAAACCAGCCTCACTGACAGACTGAGGAAGGAGTGATTAGACCTGAGACTCCACTGACTCATGGGCAGTACAGGGATTTAAGGCCAAGGGCTGTGTCGTAGTTCAGGGGCCACCTCCTTTGAAGTCCACATTTTAAGACTGACTATGACAAAAGGCCTGTCACATTTACAAGGCTTCATTCTTACTTGACAAATATTTTGCTGTATTTGTATTAGCAGGGAGATTCATTGCATCAAACCAAGCACTCCAAATTTCACCCTCAGCTGTATTAACATATGACAAGTGTGCATTACTCTATGTTACAAACTGTGCAGAAGAAGAAGGGGGCAGAAAGTCAATGACAATA
>SEMN01001057.1:0-10000 GCA_005408345.1 Macquaria australasica
TATATAATATACATGTATATGAAAAATATTTCACAGAATACAATATATGTATGAAGATAATGCACAACAGTAGATGAAGTAAAGTAGTGAACAGTCTGCACACTGACAGTCAAGTGTAGATTACCGGGAGTTGTACTGATTATAGAGTCTGACAGCAGCAGGCAGAAAGGACCTACGGTACCTCTCCTTCAGACACCGCGGGTGGAGCAGCCGGTCGCTGAAGGAGCTGCCCAGTGCTGAAAGAGTGACATGTAGGGGGTGGGACGTGTTCTCCAGTAGTGATGATAGCTTGGCCACCATTCTCCTGCCTCCCACCACCTCCACTGGGTCCAGAGGGCATCCAAGGACAGAGCTGGCCTTCTTAATCAGTCTGTCCAGTCTCTTCCTATCCCTGGAAGAGATGCCACTGGCCCAACAGGTCACCCCATACAAGACAGCTGATGCCACCACAGAGTCATAGAAAGTCCTCAGGAGCGCACCCTGCACTCCAAAAGATCTTAGTCTCCTGAGCAAAAAGAGACGGCTCTGGCCCTTTTTAAACAGAGCGTCCGTATTGTCTGACCAGTCCAGTTTGCTGTTCGAACACCCAGATACTTGTACGATCTCACAATCTCAATGTCCGTTCCCTGGATGTTCACTGGTGTAGGTGGAGGGAGTTTGCGCCTGCCGAAGTCCACCACCAGCTCTTTGGTTTTACTCGCGTTGATCTGGAGGCGGTTCTGCTGACACCAACCCACAAAGCCCTGGGTCAGTTCTCTGTACTCCCCATCATCCCCGTTGGTGATGAGGCCGACGATGGCAGAGTCGTCAGAGAACTTCTGCAGGTGACAGTTCGAAGTGTTATGGGTGAAGTCCGCTGTGTAGAAGGTGAACAGGAAAGGCGCCAGAACGGTTCCCTGTGGAGCCCCTGTGCTGCAGAGAAGTGTGTCAGACACACAGTCCTGTAACCTCACATACTGTGGTCGGTTTGTGAGGTAGTCCAGGATCCATGCTGCCAGGTGATGGTCCACCCCAGCGTGCTCCAACTTGTCCCCCAGAATCCTGGGCTGGATGGTGTTAAAAGCACTGGAGAAATCAAAAAACATGATCCTCACAGTGTTTCCAGCCTTTTCTAGGTGAGAGAGGGATGTGTGAAGTAGGTAAATGACAGCGTCATCCACCCCAATGCGGGGTTGGTAGGCAAACTGCAGAGGGTCCATACATGGGCTCACCAGCGGACGCAGGTGAACAAGGACCAGTTTCTCCAGGGTCTTCATCAGGTGAGAGGTCAATGCCACTGGCCTATAGCCATTGAGGTCCTTGGGGTGTGGGGTCTTCGGCACAGGAACCAGACACGATGTTTTCCACAGTTTTGGCACCCTCCCCAGCTTCAGACTCAGGTTGAACAGGTGCTCAACAATCCCACACAGCTGGTCCGCACAGGACTTCAGAAGTCTGGAGCTGATGCCATCTGGGCCCGCCGCCTTCCCCACCCTTATCTTCCTCAGTTCGTTTCTCACCTGGGATGTTGTGAGGAACAGTCCAGTTGAGCTTGTAGGGGGCATGAGGGCTGAATGGGGGGTGTTTGCGGGTGTGAAATGGGGAGATGGGCCCAGCCCAGGCTGTGGTGTGGGTGTATTAAGTGGCTGTAAGCTGAGGGCTGTGGGGAGTGATGAGTGGTGAGATGAGGGAGGGGGAGGGCTGTAGGCAGGGAGGGTAGATGGTAATGATGGTTGCAGAGGAGACGGGGCAGGGGGAGGGGTAGATGCCTGATCGAATCTGTTGAAGAATACGTTCAGGTCATCTGCCCACTTCTGATCCCCCGCAGGCCGGGGCTTGGAGTCCATATGGCCCGAGATGGTTTTAAGGCCCTTCCAAACTCCTCTGGTGTTATTTTTCTGCAGTTGACTCTCCAACTTTCTCCTGTAGCTGTTTTTCCCCTCCCTGATCCTCCTCCTTAGCTCTCGCTGGACACTCTTCAACTCCTCCTTGTTACCCGATACAAAAGCTCTCTTTTTTTCCTTGAGGAGAGCCTTAATATCAGGAGTAATCCAGGGTTTATTGTTGGCGAAACAACGTACAGTCCTAGTGGGGATGGTGTTTTCCACACAGAAGTTTATGTAATCTGTCAGACAGTCTGTGAGGTTGTCAATATCCTCCCCATGAGCGTCACTAAAAATGTCCCATACAGTAGTGTCAAAACAGTCCTTTAAAGCATCCTCTGCTCCGTTAGACCACTTCTTCACTGTGCGTGGGACAGCAGGCAGCCTGCGCACAAGAGGTCTGTAGACAGGCCTGAGATGCACAAGGTTGTGATCAGATCTGCCCAGGGGGGGGAGACTCAATGAGATGTATGCATCCTTGGTGTTGGCATAACACAAGTCCAGTATTCTGTTGTCTCTGGTATGGCACGTAACATACTGAGTGAATGTGGGTAGAGAGGAGGACGGAGGGGCATGATTAAAATCACCAGAGATGACGAGGAGGGCATCTGGGTGTTGTGTCTGCAGCCTGCTTACTGCTGAGAGCAGGACATCACAGGCTGCCTCAGCGTTAGCAGAGGGGGGGATGTAAGCTACCATCACGATGGCATGCGAGAATTCCCTCGGTAGATAGTTTGGCCTCATGCTAACAGCTAGCAGTTCAATGTTCTTGTCGCAGGTTTGCTCTTTAACAGTGATGTGCCCAGGGTTACACCATCTGTCATTAACAAACATTGCCAGCCCTCCTCCCTTCCTCTTACCGCTCTCCATCGTCCTGTCCGCCCGAAGTAGTTGGAAGCCATTAACTGAAACGTCCGTATCCGGAGTTAGCGCGGTTAGCCAAGTCTCCGTGAATAGCATGATGCTACACTCCCGGTATTCCCTCTGATGTCGGGTCAGCGCCGCCAGCTCGTCCATCTTGTTGGTGATAGATCTTACATTCCCCATGATGATCGATGGGAGGACGGGTGTATAACGTCTTCTCCTGGCGCGGCGCTGAGCCCCCGCTCGGCTTCCCCGTCTCCTCCTCCTCAGCTCGCGGGGCACATCAGGTCTCTCCCCGGGTGGTAGCACCGCTGTGTGGCGGAGAGCTAACAGCTGATCCCTGGTGTAAACAATGGAGTCACCATGGCTGCCGGCGGTAACTATGGACGCCGTCTCTAAGGGCATCAGCAGTCCCGTCTCCACAAACGACAAACAAAACGTCCAAAAAACTCCAAAGATGCCAAAAAATAGCAAAATAACAAGTACTAAAAATACATAGCAAATACATACAGATATATAGCAAAAAAGAACGACTATACTTCACTAGCAAACTAGTAAACTCAAAAAAAACTCAAACCGCGAACGGGAGCTGCTGCAACAGGCTGCCACTCACAGCGGCGCCGGAACGAAAAAAAAAAAAAATATATATATATACGTATATGTATATACACTAATATATATACATATACTGTGTTTATATGTGTATATATATATATATATACTGTATATACATATACATACATACTATACATACATATATACTTATATATGTATATATAGATACACACACACACACACACACACACACACACATATATATATATATATATATACAGTATATGTATACTGTACTCTGACAGGTGCCATTGTAACGAGATAATCAATGTTCCTCCATTATGACCAGTCAGTGGTCATAATGTTATGGCTGATCGGTGTATGTATGGATTCAGCAACTACTAGTCTAATCTCGTCTCATTGATTGGACTCCAGGTTGGCTGACTCCTGACTCCAATTAGCTCTTGGAGAAGTCATTAGCCTAGGGGTTCACATACTTTGTCCACCCTTCACTGTGAATGTTTACATGGTGTGTTCAATATAAACATGAAAACATATAATTGTTTGTGTGGTATTAGTTTAAGCAGACTGTGTTTGTCTATTGTTGTGACTTAGATGAAGATCAGAATACATTTTATGACCAATTTATGCAGAAATCCAAAGGGTTCACATTTTTTTGCAACTGTATATCCAATACAAGTGAACATGGATTGGATATATAACTTTTCTAACTATGTAACTATATAACTATTCTGAATAACATTTTCATAAAGAACAAACAAATGTATCCAGTCAAGATGAATCAAGTGTTAAAGTAAGTTACAAATTAATTTAACCCAAGTTCAAAAGTAAGCAAATTTTTGAAGTGATACATGATACATGAGGTGATACTTTCATGATAAATATGTCAACAGCACCACTGAGGAAAAGACATACACAGAGAGAGAGAGAGAGAGAGAGATATTAACACCAAATATTAAAAGGAGAAAGAAGAGAAACAGGGGGGTTTGAATGAGTTGTCAGTTTTTTTAGCCACACTATCAGCATGGCTCTATGGGTGGCTATGGTCTGTCAGTCCACTGCTTTGGTCTTTGATCTTAACAGCTATTGGATGGATTGCCATGAAATTTTGCACAGACATTCATGGTTCCCAGAGTATGATTCCTAATGATTTTGGTGACCCCCTTACTTTTCATCAAGCACCACCATGATGTTGACATTTTTGGTTTCTAGTGAAATGGTCTAAACAACTATTGAATGAATGAATCCTCATGAGTACAGCTGAAACTATTAGTTGATTAATCAATTTGTAGTAAATTCATCAGCACAAATTCAATACTTTGGCTTATGGCCAAATACCTAGAAAACTAAGGACGTTCCCATCAGCCTCAGCTGTACATTGTGTTTAGTGCTAATTAGTTAATGTTAGCATGCCAACATGCTAAACTAAGATGGTCAACATGGTAAACATTATACCTGCTAAACATCAGCATGTTAGCATTGTCATCGTGAGCATGTTAGCATGCTGACATAAGCATTTAGCGACTGTACAGCATCACAGAGCGGCTACCATGGCTGTAGACTCTGTAGACTAGCCAAGTTCTATGGAGTGAAAATAGTCTCAATATTATTTGTAAATGTGATTTGTAACTGAAAAACAAGATTTGTAACTGAAAAAAAAAATTGTAACTGAAAACAAGATTTGTAAATGTGTATTACATGATTTGTAACTGAAAAACAAGATTTGTAACTGAAAAAAAAAACTATTTGAAAATATTTTACTTACAGACTTCAGCTTCTCAGATCTGATCCTTTTCGCTTTCAAAAAGCTTCTTGCGCATACAAATGTCTCCTGTTACATACGGATCAGGTTACTTTCGCTTTCTGGGTTTTGAGACTATTTTAACGCTGGTCCCAGCTCCACAGATTCGTAAATGCATGATGCGTTTAAGTGCTGGTGGAAAACTGGGACATCTGGGCTTTCAGCGTATTCGTGTTTAAGTGGGAAAGACGTTTTTCTAATAGACAGAATAGCTTGTCGCCCCTCGATTAGAGCACATGCATTTACCAACCACAAACTCTATACAGCAACCTATTAATGTAAATATATGGTTTAAATAAGCTACTGCTAGGTGGTAGACTTGTTCTGCTGGGAAAACAGCCATCCATCCATCCATCCATCCATCCATCCATCCATCCATTTTCTTCCGCTTATCCGGGACCGGGTCGCGGTGGCAGCAGGTTAAGCAGGGTTGTCCAGACATACCTCTCCCCGGCAACGCTTTCCCTCTCCTCCTGGGGGACCCCAAGGCGTTCCCATGCCAGGTGAGATATATAATCCCTCCAGCGTGTTCTGGGTCTGCCCCGGGGCCTCCTACCAGTTGGACGTGCCCGGAAAACCTCTAAAGGGAGGCGTCCAGGAGGCATCCTAATCAGATGCCCGAACCACCTCAACTGGCTCCTTTCGATGCGAAGGAGCAGTGGCTCTACTCCAAGCTCCCTCCTGATGTCCGAGCTCTTTTCCCTATCTCTAAGGGTGAGCCCAGCCACCCTGCGGAGGAAACTCATTTTGGCCGCTTGTATCCGCGATCCCATTCTTTCACTACCCAAAGCTCATGACCATAGGTGAGGGTTGGAACGTAGATCGACTGGTAAATCGAAAACTTTGCCTTCCGACTCAGCTCCGTCTTCACCACCACGGTCCGGTACAACGCCCGCATTACTGCTAATGCTGCACCGATCTGCCTGTCCATCTCACGCTCCATCTTACCATCACTCGTGAACAAGACCCCGAGATATTTGAACTCCCCCGTCTGGGGCAGTAACTCACCTCCAACCCAAAGGGGGCAGTCCGCCGTTTTCTGGCTGAGAACCATGGCCTCGGACTTGGAGGTGCTGACTCTCATCCCAGCTGCTTCACACTCGGCTGCAAACCGCCCCAGTGCATGCTGAAGGTCACAGCCTGATGAAGCCAACAGAACCACATCATCCGCAAAGAGCAGAGATGCTATTCTGAGGCCACCAAACCGGACACTCTCCTCCCCCCGGCTTGAAATCCTGTCCATGAATATCACAAACAGAATTGGTGACACGGGGCAGCCCTGACGGAGTCCAACACCCACTTGGAACGTGTTTGACTTTGTGCCGAGAATGCGGACACAGCACTCACTTCGGTTATATAGAGACCGGATAGCTTGTAGCAGCGACCCCGGTACCCCATACTCCCGCAGTACCCCCCACAGGACCCCCCGGGGGACACGGTCGAAAGCTTTCTCCAAGTCGACAAAACACATGTAGACTGGATGGGCAAACTCCCATGAACCCCCCAACAGTCCTGCAAGAGTAAAGAGCTGGTCCAGTGTGCCACGGCCAGGACAGGCCACGGCCACATTGCTCCTCCTGGATCCGAGGTTCGACAATCGGTCGTAGTTTCCTTTCCAGCACCCTGGAATAAACTTTCCCAGGGAGGTTGAGCAGTGTGATACCCCAGTAATTGGAGCACACCCTCCGGTCCCCCTTTCTGAAGACGGGAACCACCACCCCGGTCAGCCACTCCACAGGCACTGTCCCCGACCTCCATGCGACACTGAAGAGGCGTGTCAGCCAAGACAGTCCAACAATGTCCAGAGCCTTCAGCATCTCAGGGCGAATCTCATCCACGCCTGGCGCCTTGCCACCAAGAAGCTCTTTGACTACCTTGGAGACTTCTGTCAGGGATATGGGTGAGTCTTCCCCCGAGTCTTCAAACCTCCTCCACTGAGGACATGTTGGTCGGGTTGAGGCAGTCCAGGCAAAAAGCGGATGCCGGCTGAACCTACCCCTAACCACGAGGGGCGACGCTACGGGAAACACAATTCTAACAGGAGGGAAACACATTTTGACGGGGGAACGGGCTTCCACATAACACCATTGTAGCGTCGCCCCTCTGTGGTTAGGGGTAGGTTCAGCCAGCATCCGCTTTTTGCCTGGACTGGCTGTTTTCCCAGCAGAACAACTCTACCACCTAGCAGTAGCTTATTTAAACCATATATTTACATTTATAGGTTACTGTATAGAGTCTGTGGTTGGTAAATGCATGTGCTCTAATCGAGGGGCGACGAGCTATTCTGTCTATTTAGAAAAACGTCTTTCTCACTTTGAAATTAAACACGAATACGCCGAAAGCCCAGATGTCCCAGTTTTCCACCAGCACTTAAACGCATCATGCATTTACGAATCTGTGGAGCTGGGACCAGCGTTAAAATAGTCTCAAAATCCCGAAAGCGAAAGTAACCTGATCCGTGTGTAACACGAGACATTTGTATGCACAGGAAGCTTTTTGAAAGTGAAAAGGATCAGAACAAAACAGACAAAAGTCTATAAGTAAAATATTTTCAGATCATTTTTTTTCAGTTACAAATCTTGTTTTTCAGTTACAAATCATGTAATACACATTTACAAATCTTGTTTTTCAGTTACAAATCTTGTTTTTCAGTTACAAATCTTTTTTTTTCAGTTACAAACCTTGTTTTTCAGTTACAAATCATGGAATACACATTTACAAATAATATTGAGACTATTTTCACTCCATAAAGTTCAGACTTTGCAATCTTTTTGTCTGTTAAGATGGTCACTGTGTTAGATTATAGTCATAAATTCTTGCTGTGACTTGGCCAAGAGACATGACAGACTATATGGTCCCAGACCAGTCATTGTTTGCTGTCTTTCATGACGTGCGTGATGTCATCGGGAAGGAGGTGCTAGGGACCAACTTCTGGGAAGAAGAATGTAAACAACCAATAACGTCTGAAGCATGGATGTACTGGATAGGGCGCTGCTGCTCAGCCTCACTTCCAATTTTTTCCAGTGGCCACTTGTGGTATTGCAGTGAAAAATTCCCCTGCGGCCCAAATAGCATTTTCCCTGTTGACCCACATTGTATTGACTTTCAGCAAAGGTAAAATTAGGTAGACTTATTTTGAAGGATGTTTGTTTGTGATGATAGCACTTCCTGTCTGACGTCACTTCCTTTCTAATGGCACTTCCTGTCTGAGGGCACTTATTATCTGACATCACTTCCTGTCTGACCTTTTGCGATGTGTGTTGGTTGTGTTGTGCTTCTGAATCCAGCATAATCAACATCATTAACCCTACAGATGCAATGTTGTAAGTACAAAACTGCATAGTTAAGTTAAAAAAAGCATATATTGTGAAGGTTAATTTATGGGAAACAGATTTACTCACATATTTGAACTGGGTAAAAATGATAATTGTTTGTGCTCTGTATTTGTTACAGTTTTCACTCTGTCTGTGTGGGATGTCACAATGAGCCACAGTAAACATGCAAAGAAAAGTTGCTACGACTTATTTTCATCATTTCACATGGAGGAGTTTAGCTAGTTGGATAGCTGCAGTCCCTACACTGTAGTGAAGACAACACACACATTATAAAAGAGACGTCTATAAAACTGTTGACAGGACACCTCGAACTGCAAAGAAGGTCGATTATGATTCTTTCTATTATGAATTTTTGATCCATGGAGGTTTTGTAAAACTTTCCTTGAGCCAAGAAAAGCTATATAAAAATCTGTGATGTCATCATAATGTAACATCTATGGGATGAGCAGGAACTCACAGGCGTGCCCAGTGGGAGAAACACTACTGTGCATTGGCGTTGGTTGTTGTCCACTATGACACACTACAAGGAATAAAATGATCAATTGTTGAGCCCGACGCCCATTGTCATTCCCGACCCAACGTCCTATGTCTGCCGGGTCGGGTTATAATCGGGCTAATATTGTGTAGTCTGAACCACCGGCTCGGACGTCGCCCGGGTTAACAAGGTCCGCGTCAGGTGTCGGGGAACCAGGACAACCTGATGAGAAGTGGGCTACTGGAACAAGAACAAGACATTCATGGACAAGAGCAGAGAATAGGGAATTGTTGGAATACTACTATACAAGTAACCCCAGTGAACGGGGGTATATGCAGAGGATGTGGGACCTATGGATTCTTCGAAACCCAACATCTACACTAAGAAACAACTAGTAGGTCAGTGTTCCAACATTCGCAAGCAGAAGCTGCTATCACAACTAGAGATTGAAGAGGTACAATAAGAACGCTATGGCAAGGGGGAGCCAGGACGACAGGTCAGCAGGAAGATATCATCATCATCATCCCCACCCGAGATTGGGTACCAAGCCCCAATAACAAGCCCTGCAAAGAGGCTTAACGCAAGAGCAGCTGACCTGAGATTGAAGATCATAACCAAGCTGGACACCTGGAACCCCCGTGGCCGATTAGCAAGACTAACTGAAGTACCCTCTGAAAGTCTACTAGAAGATGTAAACGCAGCACTACAAACAATCCCTACTGCGACCATCACTGAGACCAATAAGCTGACATACACCACAGCAACAGTGATCCTTGAGATGCTTGGCAAGATGAATAAGAGCCATAAGGAGCAGTATCCTCCATGGAGAAGGAGGCTGGAGGCCAGGATTAAGGCAACACGGAGGGAAGTTAGCCAGCTATCAGAACTACAGAAAGGTGTGATGAAGAAAGGGCTGCCTAAGAAGTACAACAAGCTGCCCATACCTGAGGCCCTGGAGACTGCCAAACAAAGACTCACAGCCCTGGCCACCCGCTTAAAGAGGTACACCAGAGAAGCAGAAGCTAGGAGAATAAACAGAATGTTCTCCACCAAACCATCCAAAGTGTATTCTCAGTGGCAGGGTAAT
>SEMN01001057.1:15000-116931 GCA_005408345.1 Macquaria australasica
ATTTCTTAGTCATACATGTTCTGTTTGCGCTTGGTGGTCACATATGGTCCTGTTGCTCTCTCCAGAACAGGCCACCAGCAGTACAGGGGTCACCCCACAGCGGCCAGCCTCCACCCTGCATGAACCCTGCCTTGATGAACGCTCCCTGGGTGAGAGAGGGGAGTAGGGGGGTGGTTTTTTTAACCCCATCCAAATAGCCGATCAACCACAGTATTTACTGCCATGATATGTGACAAATCATTATTCATTTCTCAGTTCTCAGTTTCACTACTCATGTGGTTAGAAGTTAAAGGAGATCATGTTGATGCAGTGCAATGCTAATTCGCTCCATCGTGTGTTCATTGGATCACAACACACTTTACAGCCATTGCTGACTCTCATGACCATCTCTGTTATCTCTATATTTATATTGTTAATTTTGACATTATTCATGTCAACACTGGGTTTAAATGTTACGCAGGGATCCCTTTTGTCATATACATCTATTGTTGTTGCAAAAGTTGGGTATTAGGAGGGATTTCAATGTGCTATGCATATCCAAGAAAATTTTACAAAAATTAAATTGTCAGGTTCTAGTACTGGATCAATTAGTTGGGATAGGTAAGAAATTACACAAAACACCCACACCAAGGAAGAATAAAAGTCTTCAAAGATCTGCAAAATGTAATGGAAGACAGAAGTCTGGTTTGAGAAAAAATATCCTACCATTATGAAGTTAAATTTCCCTTATTGATCATCAATTTCATCATAAAGAATCCCACAAAAAAACAACAACATTTTTTGTCATATGTACTGCTTGTGTACATGAAATAAAATGTATGTTTACCAACTTGTAATAAATTCCAGTGATCAGGGGATGGACACAACATCAGGATAACCAAACAATGAACAATAAAACAATAAAAAGCCTACCTTTGTAAAGATTTTGTGTTAATTTAACTCCATGGTCATTTTGAGGCCACAGTTGTAGTGGTGTTGTATTGGATTGCATTACATCTCATGGGGGAAAATGCTTGCTTCAAAGTTATTTGAGTAAGTAATTTCATAGAGAACATAAAGACGTAATTTATAGCTTGAAAATCATTGTCATGTAGAAAACAATTTTTTAAAACTTTAGTAAGCATTTTGTCACAAAAAAAACTATCTTTAAAAGAACCTTGTTAGTATTTCCAGAAGGTAAAAAGAATACATTCTATATCCGAGACACTACCCATGTATAATTCATATTTCACATTCATAAATAATGGTATGCAACAAATGCACTTTTAATTAAAACCTTATAACTGTATTGTAAATATGGTGCTTCTCTGGGTGCCCTATAGTTTTGCGATGTTGATACAGCAGTGCCACAGTTTATACAGCATTATCTGTGTCATCTGTGATTCATTATTTTTCATAAAGGAAACTTTTAAAAACCTAGAAATGTATCATCAAAATCATTCTTTTCATAAGTCAGAATATTTTTAAGTATTGTGCAATAATTGTAAACATAAAAGTAAACATTTAAAATAATGATATGAATATTAATTTGCCAATGTGATACAGGTACATAGATTATCCCGTCATTTCTTATTTGTATTCTTACGTTTTTTAACCAGCATTTGAATCTCATCACTTTTCTTTGTCCATGTCTTTGTTTCTCTCTCGTTGTCCACCCTTTTCTCTTTCTCCCATTCCATCAGCAGTACCACTTCCAAGAAGACGACTCACCACCTCTTGACCAGGGATTCCCACGGCTCACCAACGAGGTGCGCGCCCCTGAGCTTGTGCACGTGTCCGAGAAGAACCTGTCCGAGATCGAGAATGTGCACGGTTACGTGTCCCATTCCCACATCTCTCCTCTCAAGGTTAGCACCCCAGCCTCTCTCCCATCATTTCAAGTATGGACTTTGCACCTGACATAGAAACCATGACCCTCCAACCCTCATCCCAGTTCAGTAGCATGAACAACAACATGGCTTCCTCTCAGTCTCTCTCCCTCCTCCGTTTGTCTTTTTATTTTAAATATGACCACAGACTTCTCAGTGTTTTTTATAGTTCTTTTTTTTTTTTACATAAATTCATATTACTTTTTGTGTTTTGTTAGGCAGATATAAGGAAAGTACAATACTTATAGTACTTGTAGTGTTTGTACCATGACTGCTGATTTGTTAATAAGGAGAACCAGGAGGAAAGACACAACACCCCGATAAATTATAGAACACGAATAAATTAATTTGTAAATTTAGCCCAAATGGGTAAGTAGACAGTAGATTATGGTTGTATTCAGCCATCTGAATTATATCCACAGAAGCACAAATTGGTGGCAATAATCTGGTTGTCAGTTTTTGTGTATCATTAGAAGAGGAAATGACAAAATACTGTCTTCACATCCCTCCTTCTCTGTGCCTTTACCATTCCTTGCACACATTTTCCCTCTGCATTGTCTTTATTCATGAAGTGCCAGTGTGTGTCCTGACCTGGACTCCAGACACTAACATTTCAGTGCTTCTCTCTGCCCACAAAAGAGCATGTCGTCATGTAGTGTCCAAAGTTGGAGAAAAAAGACATTCCAGCTGTGTTTAGAGGTCTCACATACATACTACAAGCTACTGTATTAATGACCCGGGTCAATAATACAATAATAAGGTCAGATGGCGGTTCAGGTGGCAGATTGAGTTTGTTGTGAAGTGGTTGTGTTTTGTCTCAGGTTTGAGCCAGCAGAGGGCAATGTTGGAAATGAAGAGAAGTTTAATTGTGTCTGCAGTTTATTTCTCCTTGTTTCAGTGAATGGAGAATAAATTGCCTGCACATTTGCTGTGTTTTGATTCACAGAAGCATAGGCAGAACATTGAGTAGCACTTGCAGAATGATTTCAGCATCAAGACTGTGATTTATAGTTATTGTAGAAATGTGTTATACCACTGATAAATTCAAGGTCTATGGATCTATTATGCTTAGGCTGTGTCATTTTACATTATTAAATATGAAATTTATTTTAAAAAGTCAGGCCATAATATATTTAAGAATGCCATAAACAACCTTGTCAGTGGAGAGATGACATTACAGTATTTTCATTTGTTGGAATAAAAACATCATAAGAAATAATCTGATATGGATCTGATCTGGTACATGTGCAGCAAAATAATTCTTCCTTATGTAAGTGTTCAAAGCAACTATTGTTGTTGAAGGAAGTGACTCTTGCCCCCATAGAAACCTTTGATTGACTTTAATATTCCATCTGCTGCCACTGGGCATCTAAGAAATGGCTCGAAATGGTTATTAGATGTGATCATAATTGAAATCATTGTGTAAATGATGTTGGTTAGAATGCATTTGATTGGACACTTGACCTTGACTTTGATTTGATTTCGAATGGCCTGCTGCATAACAGCAGAAACTTGATATGTTCAAATGTGATTGAACACAGTACTTCTCCTATAGTATTGTTGTTAATGCTTTTGTCTTTGAATATAAGTAGCTCTGAGTGCTTTAGCTCTGTTTGTACCCTCTTCCTGTGTTGTGTCATATCTGTTGGTGCCATTATGTAATCCAGCAGACTGTCGGTGACATCTCACCCATTGTCATACATTGTAAAATGTAGGTAATAAACCAGTAGAGGTATGCAAAATGTCTTGCTGATGATCTTCATGCTAACATCTCAAGGTTAATGAGGTTATTGTTTATTTAAATGTGACACACAGCAGTGATATGGCTCAAACAACCATAAACCAACCTTTCGGTTCATTATGTTGCACTGTAGTTTTTTTTTTAAGAAAGCTGTTTATAATTATAGGTCCCAGCAGTGAGAACAAGCTAAATCAGCAGCTGGGGACAGAGATGATGTCTCTGCACCTTTATGGGTGATTATCACAGGAGTGATATTTTCAAGTTGTTTGAGTGTTGACAGTTGCCAGTCATTCAGCCACTGTTGGCTGAATGACTGCTTATTGACAACCTGTGAACACAAAAGTGATCTGTTTTCTTATACTTCTTTTTGTGTTAGAAATCTGTTTGAGTCTCTCATTAGTGCAGTAGTGATCACCAGTGAATTTGATTTTACACATGTGCAGTCAGTCTGTGATGTGAATATTTCCCACTGGGTAAGAGGCTCTTCCTCATTGACAGAAATAATGCAGGAAGCCAGAGTGATCCACTCTCCCTCATCCTCATCCAACCTTAACCCCTTTGAACATTTTTCCCTTATCCTCCCTTCAACATGTAACAGGGTAACCATTACTAATGATTTTTTTATCCTGATGCATTAGGCTCCCTTCTCTCTCTCTCTCTCTCTCTCTCTACCCAAGTATACTGGCTAGTGATCTTGTCTTTCGTTTCTTACCTGCAGCCTGCACTGGTTACCCGTTTTGATCTTGCATACCCGGGTGTGACCACAGCAAACTACATGGCAAGTTTTATTTAATTTAATTTTTATTTTACCTCTCAATCCTCTGTATTTGTTTGGTATTACTTAAAACTCTTCCCTTATTTCTGGGTCCTTGTACCCAGAAGATTGATGTCCCCTCGATGCTGCATGGATTTTGTTTTGGTGTTGTCTTCAATTCATTGCCTGAAGAAGCAGTCTTTCCGTTTCTTGTGGGTCACTGCCCTTTTCTTGTCATACCCACACTTTGTTAAAAGAACCCCATGTGTGTTTGTGACCCATTTGCTTGCCAGCGAATCCCATATGCTTGTGGTATTACTGTGATCTGGTGTTAATCTGTCTCTGTGAATGATCATCTATTATATGTTGAAGAGTTTACTGTACCCAGGTCATGTGTTTAGGATCCCCTTATCTGATTTAACGTACACTTAAATAAAGAATCTTGCAGTATACAATAATATTCAAAGCCAAGTTTCTATTAAGGCAAAGGTACAGCATGCTCTACTGTGTACCGTGTTTATCACTGATCTCTGATGGTATTTTTTAATTGATTAAACAATTATTAACAATAAATGATAGAAATATTTAATTGGGTAAGGTGTAGGTGTAAAATGAGTCCAGGCTCTACATAATGAATTTGTGCTTTCATTATGTCAAGGAATCTCAAGGTTGGTCACTAACTCTCAACTTTTAGCACCCAGAGAGAGGCCCGTCAATTATTTTATTTAAGCACCACAGATTGAAGATGAACTGACTTTTCCTATCAAAAGCACTTACTTTGGTTTTGGTAAATGTAACAATCATGTACCGATTCATCAAAACATAATAATTCTTTCTTTTTTGGTGTGGAATCAGTGAAAATAAACATTGGCAGTCACAACGAGCAGTTGAAATTAAAATCAAATAACAGAAAAAATTTAACATTCTTATAATTTTAGTGTTTGATTCCTGATGTCTTGCAAACACTAGCAAGCCAAGGGAAACTGCCCATCAGATCCATCCTCACTGTTAAAGTGGAATATCTGATCTCTTGGTTGTATTTGATGAAGAAGAAATCTTTTTTTTTTTCAAGTGTATCACATGCACACTTAATCAAATGCTCCATAACCCAGATTTATTCAAGCAGTTGATTACCATGCAATTTTTCAGTTTTTTAATTTTTTATTGTTCAGTTTTACTAGAACTTTCCACGACAAACTTTGGAGAGGAGCCTTTAGAGAACAAATCTCTGAGATACTGAAGGTGCACTGTAGATCTGTGTTTCATAGGTAAGGCTCATCATTTCCAAACAAACAAAAATGATCAGTTTAAGCTGATTTTCACCCAGTTTTAATGTCCTCTCACACATAAACGAGTTGCTTGCTTGTCTCAGTTTCATATCACAAAAAATTACTTTTGTTTTTTGTTTTTTGGAACTGTTTTAGCAATTCTAACACACAACTTTGCGCCTTTTGATGTGGATTAGTCATTATTCTTGACATTTTATCGCATAAATAATTTATAGAATAACTAATTGTAAAATATGTAGTTTCAGTTCTATGCCGTTTTGTCTTCAACATTCTCACACATATACATCTGCTTAAAAAACTACTGACTTTCTCTGGGTGTAATTTCCTGGAGGGTTGGTTCCCTCGTGGCGTAGAGGAAGACTTGACTTGTTCCTAAATGTGAGTATGGGAAAGGCACAGTGAGAGAGACGAGTGTGCAAGGGAGTGTTGAACAGGCCGAGGACCACGAATTCTGTTCTCAGCCTATTTGTTTCCTCTCAGCCCTGGGACTTTTGAATGAGAAATTACTTTAATACAGCCGGTGTCATTGTAAAGGCAGCAGGGAGGCAAGAATTATGGGTTGTCTATGACCAGAGGAAGTGTAACCCCTCTTTCGCTGGCCAAATAAAGCACCACAGATTGGAGAGTATGACTCAGGGAAGACATTATTGATTCTAACTGCTGCAATGTTTATTGATCGCCAGCCTCTTTCCATGGTAGTATCAGCTTGTCAAAAACACATGCATATTTTTGGCAGCAATTACTTCTCTGTCAATCATGCAGGGTGAAGTTTGTGAGTAATAAATAGCAGTTCAATGGCTGCATTGACCAGTGACTGCAGCTTGCTCTGCGAGGGGTAGCAGAGGTCAGATCAACAGATCTTAATACAGACTTTCGTCTCATGGGGAAAAGATTGCTTTTTTCTCATCCACTCCCTGTTGTCATTATTCCTTCTCTGTCTTCTTATCCACACAATGGGAGGCCCTGATTGGCTCAGATTGGCTTTTCAAGCCACTGTGGGTTAGTGGGGACGTGGATAACAACAGTGCCACCAACAGCGCAACAGTGAGGACAGGAAAATCATTTTCAGTCAAACACTGCACAAATGCACTTCATGATGGCATTTTGTGGATAGTTGGTAAAGCCAAAGACTTTCGTTTGAGAATCACATCTTTTTTAGGGCAGTTTTTTCTGTACACATGGCAAGTCTAGTTTATTTTTATAGCACCTTTCAAACAGACAGATAATTCAAAGTGCTTAATGCTACATTATACTACTCATTATTATTTTATATAAACTTAACCCAGACTGCAGCAAAGACCAGGTTGAACACATCACATAATAAATGAAATGCATGTCAGTGAAATGTTTTAATTTAATGTGACTTTATAAAAAGAGCTTTTAAAACACTGAAGTGCAGACATTTAAAATGAAGTAAGGCTATATATTGGATCTGTGCATTTATCATTCTCTACTGTTGACTGTAGTTTATGTGCAGTAAACAAATGTCCAATTTTAAGGGGATACTAACTCATCTTGACATGCTATTTTTGGAGTGAAGCACATGAAGTTCAGTGGAGTTTGATGACAGTAGCAGATGCAGTTTATTTTGTTGTTGGAATGACAAAAGTATTTGTTCCCAGCTTAAAATCATATCGGAGTGGAAAAGAAGCCTTCTAGGTGGTGAATCTATTTGCGTGTGACTAGTGACTAGTGTACTTGATACTGGCTAAATATTATAAGGACAAAATGTTGTGACAGTAAGGCAACAGTTCCATCACTCTGAGTCTATCACTGCTATTTGAAGGCTATTTCATACCATTTCGTAGGATTTCAGCTCTGGGAATATATAGATGACATTTTTTACGAGTGGGACAGATTGTGTTTTATCTTCCTGCTTCTTTTATAGATGTATTTCTTGTTTGTGACATTGAAACACTGTTCCGGTTACAAAATCAATAAGAAAGGCTGCAGTGCAGGTTGGGTGTCTTTGTTATTCGTGTTTTGTTTTTTGTTTTTCTAATTCAAGTTTGTATAAAAGACTGTACCTCATGACAAAAGTACAGGTTCAGACCTTAATTGAAATACAGTACTCAATACTGTACTCAGAAGTACAGTATGCGTTGGTGAAATGAAATGAAGACACCAATTCTGCCTCAAGAGGAAGATGTGTAATTTTCAGTGACATAATCCAGAATATGTTCATTTTCTTTAGTGTGCTGTAGTCTGTCTACTTGGATTAAAACATTGAATGGATCATCAAACCTAAAACCACCTACAGTCTCCAAATAGCAAAGGCAAATGGAGTACTGTAAATTCTCTTAGGAATGAGGTCTGGGTGGATAAATGGGTGTACTGTACAAAGCACCTGAGATAACTTTGTTATGATATGGCGCTATATAAATAAAACTGAATTGAATTGAACTTGACTTCCAAACTGGAGACCAACAGTCAACATTTTGTTTCTTAAAACCTAATCCTGCAGAATTGTTTGACTTTGTTGCAAATTGAAAAACATCAACATGGGACTTATAACAAGTAGTTTAGATACAATACAGCTTATTATAAACTGAGATAGCATGAAGTCCTTGGCTTTCAAATATAGGATTGTCACATTATACCTTGTACTAGCTGAGGTTTGCAGACCTTATTACATAATATTTTTTTTATTGTCTCATAATAATGTTTGCTTTTGTCCCTGTTAATGCACTAGCTTCATTTGTAGTGCTGTACTATTAAGGGACAATGCACTTTCCATTAAGACACTGGACAACTTGCTAATCAAAAACTTGGTCATAGAAGAATGGCTGAGATGGGCAAGATTTTGGTCAAGAAGCTTCACTCAAACTAAATTATCATCTAAAGTTACACAGAAACCCCCATTCATCATTGCAAATGCATGAATATTCATTATGCAGTTAATAAAACAGCACTTTTCAGTCTCTTTAATTGGGTGAGAGGAACTGTCTAGACTTCCAGTCATCAAAGAGATTCTTAAAAATGTCTCTGTAGATAGACTGTTATCAAAGTGCCCATCTGCCTCAGTCACATTTGGACAGTTCTTGAAAATCTGCCCAGGCTTGTTATCTCACTACCTTTTATTGGAAGGGAAAAAGGTTGAAACTTGAGTCTCAGAAGATAATGTTACTACTGTTAATACTGTCAAAGGCCTCCAGGAACTTTTCATAGTCCAGTCTCTGAAATCCAATGTATGCATCTCTCAGTGGTAATGCTGACATGAGCGTCTTGAAACCCTGCCAACAACTCTGGACAGAAGCTGCAGGAACACGGTTTAAGTAACAGTCAACTTCAAAAACACAAAACCTCTTTCACTTGAAAATGCTTACTTTTAGTTGTAGTATTATAGTAATATAGTATAGTTGTAGGCAGGGCCGGCCCTAGCCATTTTGGTACCCTAGGCGAGACCCCCCCCCCACCCCTCCCCGCAATAATAATGACAACAACATAGCAGTGTATTATCAATTACACAGAGAACACAAATAATTGGTTTAATTTACATGCTTCAGCTTCAGACTCAGATAGTGTAGATCTAGTAGATAGGGGTTTCAAATATTTCCTGAGTGCATCTGGACAGTTATAGAGTAGATATTAGCCTATTACAAGCAAAACATGTAACTGCAGAGTAGGACACTAAAATCTAGATAGCATCAGTCATTATCAGTTAACTTAAGTTCACTGATATTGGTCAGTGAAATTTCAGCACAATGAATGTCTTACGTTCTAGGAAGGAGCAGTTAACCAGATGAGTAGGCCTAGCTACTGGCTTTCCATTCAGATTTATTTACATATCCTTCAATCTGTATCTGAGAGTCTAGCAGCTATCATAACGTCATTAGCATTAGCATTAGCGTTATTGCTACTTAAGTAGCTACTAACGTACATTAAATGTCTACACACAAAACAGCATTTAAATGTTAAGACAAGATACCTTTACATTTGGCTTTCTTTTCCTCCTCCTCTTTCCTACGTTTTCTTACTTGAAAACCAGAAGGCTTGGACGTTTTCATTATGAGCTACTTTAGTTTATCTTGATTCTTTCATGAAAACACAATATGTGGCTCTTGACCCCTGCTCATTAGTCAGGGATTTTGGCTGTCTACAGATGCGCCTGTCAGTGCGCAAGTACAGCCAGGCCAGCCACAGGGCAGTCGGGGCAATGAAAAATTGTGAGAAACAGTAAGCAGCTTCAGGGGTGCAACACACAAGGAAAATGAGGAAGGGCGCTCATCTACACATTTTTATTTATTTTCACTGGCGATTTTTTTTTTTTTTTTTTGAGGGCGACCAGCGCCCCCCCCAGGAACGTGCCGTCCTTCGTCTATGCCAAGGGCCGGCTCTGGTTGTAGGCAGCAGTCATAATGCTTTATTTCAGATGAGGTCTTTGGTTGGTGTGCCGGTTCATGGTAAACACAGTTGATGTGATATCTTGGCTCCTTAAGCGCACATTCACAGATGGTCTTTGTAATTGTGTATGTGTGTCTATGACCCTCTGTGGGTGTTCAGAATGCTTTTCTCTTTCTGCTGCCAGTGAGGAAAAGAAAAAGAGCGGGAAAACACAAGGAGTCAAAATGCCACGCAAAGTGTGACTGACCTCTCCTAGATTGGACATAATGATGCACTGCAGATAACCCCACAGACCCATCTCGCCATCTATGTGAAAGATTTGGCACTCGCTGTCTACACTCAGACACACTATGGGATCCTCCAAAATTGATTTGCTCTTAGTGGGTTTCTGTAAGAGGTCAATTTTGTGCACTTTAGCCATTTTCCCTTAAAACATTTTTTTCTTCTTTGCTGATGGAAAAACAGTCTGGTTTTTTTTCTTTGAGTGTTGTCACCACCTTGAATTCATGTTCACAAACATTTATTGAGCAGTTCATTTACTATTGTCATAAGAGAACATCTTAGGGCAGCATTTAAAAGAGGTCAGCTCTGAAACAGAGGAAAGGGAAATGGAAAGCCATTAAACAGAAACAGCCATTAACCATACTTACAGAGTGCTGTCGTAGCTTCTGAAATCATGAGATGGAGCCTGAATGTAGCCGAAGGCTGGGTCTAAGCATCATGTGGAACAAGCTGGATGTGTGCTGACCCTTTTTATTCATCCAGACTTTCAAAGACCATTTTTTGTTTCAGCAGCCACACTTGTACTCATTTGACAGTGAGGTATGGCCTCAAAATAATTATCAATGGCCTCAACAAATATTTTTAATGCCCTAAAAAGTTGCGTTTTTCAAATTTATATTGGAAAGATGACAATGTAGATGTATTCATATTTACATTCACAAAAAGAACAGTCAGATAACAGCAGCAGCTTGAATTTGGTCCCTCTAATTTTAATGTTGAAATGACAAAATTCAGTCTGTGTTTTCACTGGTTAAAGCATGTTATGCAAATTGCAAGAATACATTTTGTTAAATCGTAATGAGGCTGCTCATTAGATTTGAGGAGTGCTAGCCTCTGCTGAATTTTAAATTGACCATCTTGTACAGCAAAACAATCACTTAAAGGTTGGGTAGGCAGTTTTCTTTTGGCGTCATTGGGCAAAAATGCCATAATAAACGTGCAGCATATTGTGGATTGTACTCCACTTCAGCCCCTCCTCTTGGCTCTGTTTTCAGGCTTCAGAAAATCTAGCGCGTGACAGTAGACTTTAGCCAGTCACAAGTTATTTCACAGACTGTGCGTTCGCATTGGCTAAGCTACAAGAGCAGATACGTGTGCACGTCCCTTCAGAGGTGAAAACCTGATGCAGTGGCCGAAACTCCGGCCGAAAATCCTGCAACTTGTGATACATTTCTAATACCTCCTTTGCCTACAGTGGTGTATAGTACAAAACAGCACGTCCCGGCTCCACATGGAGCTTTAGGCTCATTATGTTTGATGCTATGGCGCTCATATCGATGTGGCAAAGATGCATGATGACAAACAGTGGGGAATAACTTTTGAGGGGGGACAGTGGCGTGTGTGTGTGTGTGTGGTGTACTAGTCTCTCTTCCTGCTGCTGGATGGCGTTGCAGCTGCCTCTGAATCCTGGGGCACTCTGCAGTCGCGAAGCGCTGGAGGGGCGTCTTTGAGATGACAAGTCGCGGTGGAAGGGGCTGCGGTCTCGGTGAGGCTCACACCGTGGAGAGCGAGCCCTACGAGGGATACGGATTCGCAGGGGAACTGATTCCTTCTGCTGCAGGGCGAAGTTGTGGGTTTGGTGGGAGAGGCTTAGCGGAGTGATGTGAGGCAGCAGAGAGAGAGGCGGAAGGTTTTGCCTAGGTTGCACAAATTCTGCCTACCCCAGCTTTAATGGTAAATTATTTGCATGTGCATCCAACATGCTTTTGCTTTTTATACTAAGTTGAATAAGATGTCTTTAAATCGTAATAAAGCCTGCATAAGTAATGGTAATGGAGTTAAAGCAAACAGGATACATTTTTCGAGAAATGTTCCAAATGTTTAGATTGTGAGTTGACATACTGACAATTCTTTCATAGTAAAAGTGCACTACAGTGTCTTGGATAGCTCATCCCAAATTTATGCGTGAAGTAAATGATCCATGAATTTTTTGGTAAGACTTAATATATCTTTAACTAATAATCATCCTAATTCAAACAAATAAGACAATGCAGTTTACAATTTACAGATAACATATGATTGTAAATATCAGGTGATGAAAACTGTGCAGAGAACCTGGCCAAATATGCCACCCCATATATCATCAACATAGATGTTGATAAAGGGGCACTCCACCAATGACAAAGTGAATTTACTTGTCACTATACAGTCTGTGAAAAATTGTTTTATAACGTCCCCTGTGGCTCAGTTTGTCAAGTGACATAATTTCAGTGATTTCAGGTTGGTCTTGAAGATACAGTTTTGTAACAGAATGACTGTGTTACAAACTGGGATTGCAAAGTTTGAAAGACATGGGTGTTTACCAGGCAGGGAGGGTCTAATGAAATACTGTTGAGTTGCATGATGGGAAATGTAGGACCCAGAGTTTTTGGAACTTGATGAACACAAGTGTCTTGACCTCTGCTACATCAGCTTTTAAATACTTTTTAAAAAATGTATCCCCAAAATCCCCCAACGGTATGGAAGTGCAATACTAAGTGCAATTCAAAGTAAAGCAGTATCGACCATCAGTCGTTTTTATGATTTCTTGGGCAGTAGCCAGGACCAAATGTTTAACTGCGGCCCTGGGGGTTGTGTTGTGAAAATTAGAGGGAAAATGTCCTGAGCAGTAGCTTCAATCTATTAAATGCACGTTTAATATGTCTGATTCTCTGTAACTCCTCTTGCTTTTCTCTGTCCAAGCTGACTCCCGGACACTAAAGGTCTTTGGCTGTACTCTTTCAGCTGCTTCAATGAAACAAAGAGTCAAATACTAGCTAATAGCACAGTAACATGTATTAAGTGCTAAACAGCTGAATGACTGACTCACCGGCAAGGCAGCATTCAACCAGAGACAGTCTTCAGAAAACTGTAAACCCACCAGAAAATAGGCAGAGTGATCCAGCTCAACTTGTTCAGTCTCAAAAAACAAGATACCAATACAAGAAACAAAAACAAACAAACAAAGCAGTCTGATCTTTCTAAAATAGTCTCAAACTGTGACATTCAGAGCAAGGAGGATCTCTTACATGGGCTACCAGGCAGACGCTGGCATGCTGGTTACTATGGAAACTGTGCTCATTGTCCCTGTCCTCTGTGAAATAAAAAGTTTTCAGATCAACTCTAAAAGCAGTGAAAGCTGTTTTTATTAGTGAAATAATATCAGCTAAAATATCTACATATATGATTTGTTTTCCCACGTTTGTTCGTGATACATTTCATTGCAGTTGGTTACCGTCACTAGTAATTAATGCAAGGTGAAATAACCCCTGGGTTCAAATTCTGTAATCTTAACCTATCAAAGTCAACAACGTATTCATACTATCATATTACTATAATACGATATAGTCTCTGGCTTTTGTTCGATATCTGGTGTCGGCAAAGATGTTGCTGCACATTTCCAATCCATGGTTAGCATAGTTAGCACGCATAAGCTTGGAGGGCTAACTTGGCTTGTTTACTATATTACATCCCGGCGAACCCTGTTCAAAAATCTGTCAGTTCAATAAAGTGTTGCTTGATAGTCTATATGAAAAAAAGGAACAAATTGTTCGTATTGAACAGCCAAATCTGATTTATTTTGATCATATCTAAGGATGTCTGACGTCCGGCTACTCACTCATATTGCTGTTATCATCTTCTCCAACCTTCCGGTGGTACTGACAATAATGCACGTAGGTGAGCATATTTACTGGGAGATAAATCTGATAAATAAATCTAGATGTAGACTTGATATACACACAAGCAATCACAAATAATACAAAATACAAAAATCATTATGAATCACAACAGCAATCAAAAAAATTACCTCGGGGGATCCCAATGCTAGCTATGGCGGTAGCAGTGTATAAACATTATTATGTTGTAAATATATAAGAACAGTTATAGCAATACAGATATATTATGTAAACAAAGAAATGGCTGGATTAAAGTGACTGTTACAGCTCTTTTAGGGAAGGCACTGGGTTATTTCTAATAACATGAAAGGCTGCATTGCTTATGCATTTTCTTTACTGAGGGTGCTGCAGATAGAAGAGGTGACTACCAAGAAGCTCAAGAAGATCATCTGCGCCATAATTACCCCTCTCTTAATACCCTTTGACCCTATACATCATCAAACGACTCCTTCAGACATGACCCACTCAAGTTGCTACATCATCAGACAGATCATGCCCACAGATTCAGGATAGCATTCATAGTCTGCAAATTGGAATGCAGATAAATCATCTATGAATAACTAAGATAAGATAAGATAAGATAAGCCTTTATTGTCCCACAGCGGGGAAATTTTTAGCATTACAGCAGCCAGCAAAAGTGTCATATATAGAAATACAATAAAAATAAATAGAAAAATAGAAAAATAGTCCTGTACACAGTATAGACAGAAATAAATAATAGAGTGACTGAGTGCAGTTGTAAGTATGAACAAATAGATAAGATAAAAAATATTGCACATATATAATATACATGTACATGAAAATATTTCACAGCAACATATGAAGTAGATAACATCATGAATAAAATATATGCATGAAGATAATGCACAGCAGCAGATGAAGTATAGTAGCGAATAGTCTGCACACTGACAGTCAAGTGTAGATTACCGGGAGTTGTAGTGATTATAGAGTCTGACAGCAGCAGGCAGGAAGGACCTACGGTACCTCTCCTTCAGACACCGAGGGTGGAGCAGCCAATCGCTGAAGGAGCTGCCCAGTTCTGATAGAGTGGCATGATAGGGGGTGGGAAGTGTTCTCCAGTAGTGTTGATAGCTTGGCCACCATTCTCCTTCCTCCCACCACCTCCACTGGGTCCAGAGGGCATCCAAGGACAGAGCTGGCCTTCTTTACCAGTCTGTCCAGTCTCTTTCTATCCCTGGAAGAGATGCCACTGGCCCAACAGGTCACCCCATACAAGACGGCTGATGCCACCACAGAGTCATAGAAAGTCCTCAGGAGCGCCCCCTGCACTCCAAAAGACCTTAGTCTCCTAAGCAAAAAGAGACGGCTCTGGCCCTTCTTAAACAGAGCGTCCGTAAAATTTCAATATAATTTTAAAAATTTCCCCGCTGTGGGACAATAAAGGCTTATCTTATCTTATCTTAATTGTCTGAGCAGTCCAGTTTGTTGTTCAAGTGAACACCCAGATACTTGTACGATCTCACAATCTCAATGTCCGTTCCCTGGATGTTCACTGGTGTAGGTGGAGGGAGTCTGTGCCTGCCGAAGTCCACCACCAGCTCTTCGGTTTTACTCGCGTTGATCTGGAGGCGGTTCTGCTGACACCAACCCACAAAGCCCTGGGTCAGTTCTCTGTACTCCCCATCATCCCCGTTGGTGATGAGGCCGACGATGGCAGAGTCGTCAGAGAACTTCTGCAGGTGACAGTTAGAAGTGTTATGGGTGAAGTCCGCTGTGTAGAAGGTGAACAGGAAAGGCGCCAGAACGGTTCCCTGTGGAGCCCCTGTGCTGCAGAGAAGTGTGTCAGACACACAGTCCTGTAACCTCACATACTGCGGTTGGTTTGTGAGGTAGTCCAGGATCCATGCTACTAGGTGATGGTCCACCCCAGCGTGCTTCAACTTGTCCCCCAGAATCCTGGGCTGGATGGTGTTAAAAGCACTGGAGAAATCAAAAAACATGATCCTCACAGTGTTTCCAGCCTTTTCTATGTGAGAGAGGGATGTTTGAAGTGACAGCGTCATCCACCCCAATGCGGGGTTGGTAGGGAAACTGCAGAGGGTCCATACATGGGCTCACCAGCGGACGCAGGTGAACAAGGACCAGTCTCTCCAGGGTGTTCATCAGGTGAGAGGTCAATGCCACTGGCCTATAGCCATTGAGGTCCTTGGGGTGTGGGGTCTTTGGCACAGGAACCAGACACGATGTTTTCCACAGTTTTGGCACCCTCCCCAGCTTCAGACTCAGGTTGAACAGGTGCTCAACAATCCCACACAGCTGGTCCACACAGGACTTCAGAAGTCTGGAGCTGATGCCGTCTGGGCCCGCCGCCTTCCCCACCCTTATCTTCCTCAGTTCGTTTCTCACTTGGGATGTTGTGAGGAACAGCCCGGTTGAGCTTGTAGGGGGCATGAGGGCTGAATGGGGGGTGTTTGCGGGTGTGAAATGGGGAGATGGGCCCAGCCCAGGCTGTGGTGGGGGTGTATTAAGTGGCTGTAAGCTGAGGGCTGTGGGGAGTGATGAGTGGTGAGATGAGGGAGGGGGAGGGCTGCAGGCAGGGAGGGTAGATGGTAATGATGGTTGCAGAGGAGACGGCAGGGGGAGGGGTAGATGCCTGATCGAATCTGTTGAAGAATACGTTCAGGTCCTTTGCCCACTTCTGATCCTCCGCAGGCCGGGGCTTGGAGTCCATATGGCCCGAGATGGTTTTAAGGCCCTTCCAAACTCCTCTGGTGTTATTTTTCTGCAGTTGACTCTCCAACTTCCTCCTGTAGCTGTTTGTCCCCTCCCTGATCCTCCTCCTTAGCTCTCGCTGAACTCTCTTCAACTCATCCTTGTTACCCGATACAAAAACTCTCTTTTTTTCCTTGGGGAGAGCCTTAATATCAGGAGTAATCCAGGGTTTATTGTTAGCAAAACAACGTACAGTCCTAGTGGGGATGGTGTTTTCCACACAGAAGTTTATGTAGTCCGTCAGACAGTCTGTAAGGTTGTCAATATCCTCCCCATGAGCGTCACTAAAAATGTCCCATACAGTAGTGTCAAAACAGTCCTTCAAAGCATCCTCTGCTCCGTTAGACCACTTCTTCACTGTGCATGGGACAGCAGGCAGCCTGCGCACCAAAGCATCCTCTGCTCCGTTAGACCACTTCTTCACTGTGCGTGGGACAGCAGGCAGCCTGCGCACAAGAGGTCTGTAGACAGGCCTGAGATGCACAAGGTTGTGATCAGATCTGCCCAGGGGGGGGAGACTCAATAAGATGTATGCATCCTTGGTGTTGGCATAACATAAGTCCAGTATTCTGTTGTCTCTGGTATAGCACGTAACATACTGAGTGAATGTGGGTAGAGAGGAGGACGGAGGGGCATGATTAAAATCACCAGAGATGACGAGGAGGGCATCTGGGTGTTGTGTCTGCAGCCTGCTTACTGCTGAGAGCAGGACATCACAGGCTGCATCAGATTTAGCAGAGGGGGGAATGTAAGCTACCATCACGATGGCATGGGAGAATTCCCTCGGTAGATAGTATGGCCTCATGCTAACAGCTAGCAGTTCAATGTTCTTGTCACAGGTTTGCTCTTTAACAGTGATGTGCCCAGGGTTACACCATCTGTCATTAACAAGCACTGCCAGCCCTCCTCCCTTCCTCTTACCGCTCTCCATCGTCCTGTCTGCCCGAAGTAGTTGGAAGCCATTTACCGAAACGTTCGTATCCGGAGTTAGCGCAGTTAGCCAAGTCTCCGTGAATAGCATGATGCTACACTCCCGGTATTCCCTCTGATGCCGGGTCAGCGCCGCCAGCTCGTCCATCTTATTGGTGATAGATCTTACATTCCTCATGATAATCGATGGGAGGACGGGTGTATAACGTCTTCTCCTGGCGCGGCGCTGAGCCCCCGCTCGGCTTCCCCGTCTCCTCCTCCTAAGCTTGCTGGGCACATCAGGTCTCTCCCCGGGTGGTAGCACCGCTGTATGGCGGAGAGCTAACAGCTGATCCCTGGTGTAAACAATGGAATCACCATGGCTGCCGGCGGTAACTACGGACGCGGTCTCTAAGGGCTTCAGCAGTCTTGTTTCCATAAAAGATAAACAAAATGTCCAAAAAACTCCAAAGACGCCAAAAAATAGCAATATAACAAATACTAAAAATACATAGCAAATACATACAGATATATAGCAAAAAATTACGAGTATACTTCACTAGCAAACTAGTAAACTCAAAAAAACTCAAACCACGAACGGGAGCTGCTGCAACAGGCTGCCACTCACAGCGGCGCCGGAACGGAAAAAAACAAAAAACAAAAAAAAACTAATGACCTCATTAACAAGAAAATGAATTTACAAGAGAATCATACAGCAGAGACAGTGATGTTAAGGTTCAAAACAATCAACATAACAAACACGGCATAACTATAACCACAAACTCCAAATGAAATTAATGACACACCACATGTATTTGTATCTACATGCAAAGGCATCAGCAACAGTCTCTCAAGACCTTTCATGGTCCAGTGTCCAGCTGCTTTGTTTATGCTTTGATTGATAAGATTAATGCAGGAATGTGCTGATATTAAAATGTAAGTACAATTATCCTGGCTAAAATTATGTAATCATATCTCAATAATTGCTGGAAAATCTAACAGTTTTGAAATTTACTTTATTGACAAAGGAGCCTTCTCTAAACAATGTGGTGATGATCACAGAGATGTGTTGTTATGTTTAGTGTTTTGCTGCTCTTTTGAAAAAATATCAAAAGATTCTGTTGGTTTTCCTGAGGTACCTTTTTGGAAAATAATGGTTTGAAGTATCAACGTACTTCCTTGCGATAATGACTGTAATGAAAACTAAAACTATAATATAATCTCTGGGGACTGTGTAGTATCATAAGAATATGTATTTGGTAGTTATTGACCTGTGTATCTGTGTTTGTGTCCAGCAAGTCAAGGTCAATGTCCCAGTTTAATATGTAAATCTCAGTCAGCGGGCAGCTCGGAAAGTTGAACAGTGTGTGTGTTTGTGTGTATGTTTAAGTGGGCTCTACATCTTTCTAGTGTACATGGGTGTAAAGCAGGTACTTACTCATTTGTATGTTTTGCAATTAGCTCATCAATGTGACCGGAGTAAAGATGCAGCACACAGTATATCAAGTGTTTTGGATTCACATTCTTGATGAATGTGTCTATTTACAGGATGCTCATAACCAGACAGCGGCTGTCTGAATGGAAGATTGTTGGTGTAAAATCAGAAGGACAACCTGTTGCATGTTGATGCTGTCTGTTCTAGTACACTGTGTAATCTTCCTTACAGTGATTAAATTCACATTTATACTGGCCTCTGTTCAGGCTTCAGAATGTTGGATAAAACAAGAACCACAATATCACTTAAAAGTGATATCATGGTTTTCTCTCATAGTTCTTAAGGAAACCATTTCAGTAAAAAATATAGTGCTTCCCTGTGTCACAACCTGTTTCTAGAGCCATGACAAAAGAGAGGGAGAGGCAAATAAATATCTTATTTGTACAAAAGCATGCTAGTTAACACAAAATAAACTAAAATAAAATTTGATATGGTAGTCAGTATACTCAGTAGTGAAGGTGCGTGTGTGGATAAGTGAGATGTGGTGTTAGTAGATGATGTTAGTTGCATTAATCAAACAAATATCCGCAGGAGAGAAGAGCTCCACTCGGTTCCATTAAGGCTGTTTGTGTGGTTGGGCAGCATGTTTGTTTGTGTGGCCTCGATTTCGTCATAGTATTGTATTTTGTGGTGAAGTTCAGGTTGGTTGTATAAATTCGTGGTGTTACCCTGCAGTGCAGCAACCCTAACAAAACATTGCTTTCAAAGTATGTGGTTTTGACTTTCATTATCCTCTATTAATTTGAAAAATATGTTCCACACAACAGAACATCATCTTTTTTTGTACAGGCACCATGTTTTTGTCAGAACTGGTGTAAGATAAATTTATTTCCCCTTCTTCACCATCATAGGTGAGGATTGTTTAATTTTGTCTCATTTTGTTATTGTTTTTATTGTTCCTCCAAAGCTTTTGTCTCTTATATCTGCCTCTCTCACACATAAAATCGATGTGTTTTGTCCTCTCCCCTCTGTGCACTGTTCTTTATGTGGGTTGAGGCTGTCTTGACCTTTGTTGATGCAGCTCAGGCAGAAATCAGGAGCGCTTGGTCTGGTGCAACTTCAATACAAAGCCAGTGCAAATATGGCAGAATTGTTGTCATGTAAGACTGAGACTGCATAGAGATATGAATTGAATCAAAATGGCTATTTTGATATAATTAATCATGCAGTACTCCCCTCTGTAGGATTTTTAAGCTCTGTGTTCTGTTTCTTTCTTACTTTCTATCAGTATCAGTAACAGAGACTTTGTCACTCAGGTAGGAATTTTTAGTTTTGCTAAGATACACAAATAGATTATTCCATTATTCTAGATTTTGGGGAGATTATGAATGATGCTGCCGTACTATGGGAAAGTAAAAATAAGCCACTCTTGAATATAAATGCACCACCTCATACCTGTTTTGAAGATTTCTGAATTATTTCTCTCTTTGAATATTTCAGCTCTAACATTTCCAGAGGTTAGAGTAGAAGAGTAAAATACTGTTTTTCTGACCTCAGCAGCAGTTGATTCAAAAGAAACATAGGAAGTGTTGGCTTTATTAGATTTATAAATATACATATGATGTCCTTTTCTGATGATAGTACCTAAATTCATCTTTGTCAAAATAACATGTACAGATGCACATACTGTTTTCACGTAGAACTGAACACACTGTAAAACTGAACGGTTGTCATTCACAATGCAAATTGGCGTAAACACAGTTTATAGCATATCAGCATTGTTTTATTTTTTTCCTTCTTGTTGCCTTTAATCCATAAATATGCATAGATATATATCATATCTCAATTCTTAGTTTTCTACTAAACATAAGCAATCTCTTGCTATAATGTTCCCCAAAGTATGGTCCCTGGAAATATCAACCTCTTGCAAGTGTTTATGGACAATAAGAGAAAGCAAATGCATGCGGCTGACCTCCTTTACAAGGCCAAGGGTGGCTTGACGAAATCGGCCTCATCCCTGCTGAGTTCTCCTCCCTACCATACAGACCTTTTTCTCATACACACAAACTCATTTACATACATACACACCAGGCAGAAAGTTGTGTGTCCTCCTGCACACGAATATAACTTGATTGCGACCCTGGGGACACCAGGACCCTTCGCTCCAGATGGCCAAGGCCTCCTCCAGCCCTGCCTGACAGCCTTTCACATTCCTCCACAGTTAGCGAGGATCTAGCCACCCTGGACTAACCAACCTTGACACACCAAGCTCTCAGTAGCAGACACATAAAAATACAGCAAATACCAGACAGAATATAAAGGAATACACAAGTTCCTTTTCATATTCTGTGATCCCTTTACTGCTACACAGATTGATACTTTCCATAGTTTCACAATAAGCATGTATTTGTAGACTCACATGTATTATAATATCTTTATTTAAGGTTGGATGAAAGAAAATTATTTAAAATTATAAGCCTCTTAAATTCTTGATATCCTCAATATTTGACTTAATATGACCAAGAACGAATATAACTGGATATACATTCTGAACAAATTCCAAGAAATGTAGTTACGGCAGAGGTAGGTTAAAGTAAATGTCCTCCACTCCTTGATGTCAAAAAGTCTAGTCGCTAGACCAGCTTGCTTTGGTTGTTGGACTTTACTGACATGTATAACTGAGTCTCATCTGCGAAACAATCAAAATATTTGCCGTGGTTTTGAATGTGACCAGTAAGAAGCATACAAAATCAGTCCTTAAAACTGAGGTTTGAGACACATCATAAATAATCAATGAAGCAGAGGAAATGTAATCACTAATGCTGCCTAAAAAGTTAAATGTCAAATATAACAACCTTTTCGCAGCAGGTCCTAAAGCTATCGGCACCATTTTATATTTTAATGATTAGCACAATCTCCTGATTATAAGCTGCCCTTAGATTAGCCAACATATACAATGAAGTCTGAAATTAACATTCATCAAAAGAGAGGACAGGCTGTGCTGTTGTGATGCTGTAGAGACATAATTACACTTTCTAACACAATGTCCAAACTACAGAAACATTAGGCAGGAATTCTTTCCAAAATTTGAAAAAAAATACCCTGAATTTCGAAGTCTGACAGAAAGAGAGAAATTACCCCTCATTCTGGGGGAAAAGAAAGAATGTGCAGTATTGGCTGCTAAATATGTCATTTCCTGCCACAACAAGAGAGATAATCAGTAGGACACATATAGACACATAGACATTTATTAATACACTTGTACATATAGTCTACTTACTGCCACCATTTGCTTTTTGTTTGTTTGTTTTTGTTTTTATGTTGTTATATTGTTATAGACACACACGCATATATACAGCTACCACAAGTGAGAATTGCATTATAATTGAATCTAGGCCTTGGTTTTCAAATATTATTGTCCTGGGAGCTCTCTAGTGAACCCCATCTCCAACCCCATCCACTGTCTTTCAGAAGAGTTTATCTTGTTTTTTCAGTTAAAAACAGTATCCGGACCAAAACATTTTAATCGTACTGTCAGGTTTAGACAGGAGTGAAAGATGTATATACTGTAAAATGTTATCGACTGCAATCATCTGCAGTAATTGCAAACAGAAAGCTCTGTTATAGGACAAACCAGGACAGGATGAGCAAGACTAAGGCTATTGGAGGAGAGAAAATCACAGCAACGTCATCCTCCCCATCCTGTAGTTTATCATTGTTCAGCTGTGTGGTTTCATCTTTCCTGGCAATTAGCCAGCAGTGTTCCTTCTCTTTAGTGATGGAAGGGCTGGCGTGTTATTATAGGAGGTTGGTCCAGAATACGCTGTCAACACACATGTTCTAATGTGGTAGGAACAGGCCTCTTTCTGGACTTCCTCATAGTTTTGTTGCAGAATTATTTGAATGCAAAGCAAGTCATCAAATTGATTAGAGAGGTTTGAATTGAAGCCCAGAAGTAAAATGTAGAACGTCTGGGTTCAGAGTTGATTGATGGGAGAGAGAAAGAAGAGGGTGGTGTATGGGACAGGAGTATTAATATGGCTCATTATGAGGTGTGATGTCACCGCCTAGCATATTAATGAAAATCTTTAACTCCTGATATTTGCAACTGTCAGTGTACTGATCCCCTCTCTCCAGGCCTGTTGTATTGTACTACTGTAAGACTGCATCTGTTTCTGTCTTTAATCATATTACCTACACCCAAAGCCTTATGGTTGATTTATAGTTGTATGTTAAGGGATTACAGTGTAGCTTCAGTGGCTACATGTGTAGACTCGTTATGTAATGTAATTACACTTTGTGGCTATGTCAGTGATGGAGATACAACGTGGAGAACACAAGAACTGTGACTGGAAGCTTGTGTTTATTCTGATGCAAGTGGAGACTGTTGATAGTGAAGACAACATTGAGGAAGTTGAAGAGGGCTCAGTTATCTTATATCCATAGCAAAGACATCTAAACTGTAAACCTTCTGCTCACTTCGATCACCACTCTCTGTCACAGTGAATGAACTGATGTGCTGATTGCACAACAGTAGTCTCCTATTCATTAATGAGACAAGGCGAAATAGAAGGTACCTGCTGTAACTCCAGTAACATTACCTGCATAGTCCACTGTCACTCATATCACAAAGTATACATCCCTAAAATAAACTATGAATCAAAACCTAGGAGTCCTGTTAACCCCTTAATTGTGTTGAGCACAAATCTGGACTAAAGTAGACGTTTAACAGTGTCATACTGAGATACATGATCAAATGTCTTCCACATTAGGCAAAATGTGTGCATGCACCAGGTTTTGTCATCCACATCATGTCCAGAATGTACAATTGCTGGATCTCTGTAAATAATAGTACGGTCTCTATATGAAAAGAGCTCTGAGATAACTTCTGTTATGATTTGGCGCTATACAAATACATTGAACTGAAATGTATCACCTCCTGTGAATCCACTGTGCAAGAAATTATGCAATTTGATCCCATGCAAGACAGGCAAACTACGCCAGTAACAATGAAAACTGCTATTTAGAGACAATTGGGGAATGCAGATACATTGAATGGCTATTGCTGTAGACATGCTGTCCATAAATAGTGAAGCGGGGTTTGTTATGAGGAAAATCTTAAGGATTTTAACTTTGAAAAAATCCATTTGTGAAACACCTCATTATTTGTGGTAAAAATGTGACGTTTCAGTAAGTTTTTTTCTTTGCTGTTCATGGTTGGCTTTAGGATGATAAGTGGCTGCTGGTGTAGGTATACTCTCTTCCACACCCACCTCTGGAAACTGGGAGCTTCCGACAACCTCTTAGCAGGTTTCAATTGGTGCTGAAGATGCTGTTTCCACGTGGAAAGCAGTGGTCCCTCCCCTCCTCCTTTTCTCTCCCTTAACCTCTCTCTCCCTCCATTTCTCTCTTGTTCTCCCTCCCTCCCCTTGCTTTTGTGGCTGACGGAGACCTGAATTTGCTGTGCAGACGCTCTCCCTCCCTCAGCATCATCCCATCTTTTCTCCCTCCCTCTCTTTTTTACTCTCGCCTGTGCGCTAGAGTCCACTGATAAGGAGCACTCAGTCCAGATGGGCAGCAGAGCCGTTTGGGCTGTCACCGCAGACCAGAGAACATTATTATTTCACCTGCCGCTATGTTTGCCTCTATTTGGTATGCCAAGAAGCTAGGGAGACGACTTGTACAGAACAGCCGGACAGCTAAAATGCTGAAAGACAAGGTAGGTTCACCACTGTGCCTGCTTTACTGATTTACTTTGGGTTGGCAAAACAGGTAGAGAATACAATTTCATGGCAGATCGGTGTGAAAGACACTGAGCTCAGCTTCAACACATCCTTTGATATAGTCATTTTCACAAGAGGTGTTGCTTTTTACAGTCAAGATTTACAAAGTACGATTTAGGTAGGGCTGCAGCAGCTACTGCTCCTTCAGTTCACCTGTTGATTAATAGTGTTGTTGACGTCTGTGTTTGTGATTTGACTTTGGGGGTAAATTAGTTGACTTTGCTCAATTGCATCCTTTCTGCCTCATTTGAGAGGGAGAATTAGCAATGAGGGACAGAGACCCTGCTGCTTGGAAAGTCAAATCTTGTATTTTGACCCTGACAACGTACAGGAGAACTCAGAAGCTCACTCTAACTCAACTCATTAAAGAACAAGCAGATTGGCCTATCTCAGTCATTCTGTCCCTGAGCTCCGGTTTTCTTCACCAACATCTTTTAAGTCATCTGCCTTCAGCTCAGCCAAGTTTTGACATTGCAGATACTGCTCTCACAAGAAAATTCTCCCACTGGAGTCATCTGATTGAACCTGACTGCAACTTTACTATACTGATAGGTCAGAGAGCTTTTCTGTGTTGCCTATGGATACTCATTTTTTTCACAATGATGCTGTTTACGCTCATCTTCAAAAGAGTGAGATGTGTATTGCCTGGGTACAAATACTGATGTGGCTGAATATAGGGATACAAAGACTTTTGCCCTGCTAGGGGGTATTAATAGGAGGTGGATGTAAGTGAAGGGAGGAAAAGCAAATTGTGTAGTCCTTAGGTAAGAAAATGTCAAGCATGGCAGAAGTAGCAGAGATAGGATGGGGACACCTGGTTCAAAAATATTGTGATTGTTTACATTTCAGTGTAGTCTGTAACATCACAGTCCTACTGATTATACTCTATCTACGTACATAATGTGTGACCCCCTGAAGTGTGTGTGCCAAGGCTACATTCACATGAACAAAAAGCAGCGTGCTGCTTAGCAACAAATGTTTGTGTATTTGTGTGTGTATGTGGCGTAAAGGCCCTGGGTGAGGGGTTGAGAGGGCCCATAATGGACATAATGCATTGAGATGATGCATTTGCAAACAACAGGATTAGCAGAAATATATGTATACCCATAGCACATAAGTGGTGTATAACTGCTGTATACATCTAATGGCATGACTGCTAATAGATGCATAAGAGGGATAATGAAAATTAAATTTCAAATCCTCCCAGACACTATTCTTCCAGAGTAGCCTATTCTATTTAACTTCTTCAACTTTGTGAAATAACTGCTGTACAGCAGAGACTGATGAGATTATTTACATCCTCATATAATGGTATCAATACAGTAATATTATGTTTTTAAGCAAAAATAAATACTTGAGCAGTTTTTTATGTGTGTTTAGGTTCATATTCATTTGAGAAAGAGAAAGATTGGAGGTGTGCAAATTTTTGAACGTACTCATGGAAATATGGAGGTGCAGAATGTGTAGCACTCTTACCCAGTATTTAGTAAATGACCTGCTGGTTGGACTGTGGTGGCACAAGGTGATGGAGCTGTGGGGGCGTGTGCATGTGAGTGTGTATACACAATACATGTACTGTATGTGTAGCAGTGACGTGCAGTCAGGGGAGGCAGGTGAGGCAGTGCCTCACCTGTTATCATGACAAGTAAAATACTAACAATGATAAGAGAAAATCAATTTGTCCACTTGACTGTTCTATAAATTTGTTTTCTGTATGGTTTGATCGCTAAATGTATGCATTTCCTGTTCAAATACATGGGAGAAGGGCGAGGGGAGGCAGCGATGAACTGTGCCTCACCTCTGACGGCGCTGTGCTACACACACTGACTGACGCAGGCAGTTGGCGCATGCCCATTGCTGTCTCTCTTTATATCGCCAATATACATGTTTGATTACACATGTACTACACATGCTGACGTTCCACAGTCTGTCTAATATATTTAATGAATGTGTGTGACATATTTAGTCTTTCTGATCGGCCATAAATGCGCAGTGAAAATGCACAGGGTGAGGCAGAAAGTACCGTGCCGCACTGATAGGGGGCAGTGCTGAGCCCCATAGGCACAATGGGGAATCGAATTTGACCTTATATTAAATTTTGTTTTTCTTGCTATCGTATTGTTGAACAGTGTGGAATTGATTAAAGCATAATTAAAAGCTTTTAAAACAACTAAATGTCTCAATTAAGGTCAAAATTGAAATATAAGCTTCTATTTTGGGTTCATATATTTTTACATCCGACTCCAGAGGAGTCAGTGCCTCACCAGTCATGAACCTCACCGCACGTCACTGATGTGTAGTCATGCGTAAAGCACTGACAGAGACACATGAGAGTAGACTTTCCTCAGCACAGCTGGGAAGCAACTAATTGGAGCTGTGTGTTGTGTGATATTTTAAACCAACAGATTTCTTTTTTGATTGGCAGGCTCCAGGATTACACATTGGATATGTTCTGAATTGACTATGCATACAGTATTTGAAACATTTTGAGTTGTGAAGAATTCCGTTTGACTTGTCATTGTTTTAAAGTCATTAATTTGTTGTCTTTGCAATACCTTTACAGTAAAGTGTTCCTCCCTTTGAAAAAGACAGAAATGTTATTGTTCGATCTGTGATTGAATCTCAAGTTCAAACTATTGCATGAAACAGAAGATAAGACTACAGCAAGTCATTTTCTGTATCAGAAGAATTGGATGTTGTTGCTTGGTCCTGCGCTGTATCAGTAATATTTCCTTAATTTTCCTTTCCTTTCCGAAGACAAATGATTTCACACTACTTATTATTTTGTTGCGATTAAAATAGACCTCACCTGTAGCAGAACAAGTCGGTGCAGTGGTGCTTTGAAATAAAATTGGAAAAGAACTCTTTTCAATTACTGGATCTGCACTATCCATGCCTCATCTAAATTTACCCATGTGTCAACTCCTCACTGAAAAAGCCTGTTTAATTTCCTCTTCTATATGTCATGGTCCACGAAGGACTCTTGTTTGGACTCTGTATTTTGGTCTTGTTTCCTGTTTTATTTTGAAATCCCTGTTCGTGTTTCCTTGTGTGCCTTGGTATTTCCTGTCTTTGATTTCGCTCCAGTTTGATTAGGTTCACCTGTGTCTTGTTCTCACCTGTTTCTGTTTCCCTCGTTTACTCCTTCCCTATATATACCGGTCCTCTCCTTTTGTTCTTTGTCCTGTCATTGATGTTGCTGGTTGTCTCTTCGTGTCATGTTCCCGGTGTTTCCCTGCGTATCAGTTCCTGAGTTTTTGTAAGTTTATTTCGTAGTTAATAAATCTTTGGACTTATTCAGCCTCCTCGCCTGTCTGCGTTTGGGTCCTCTCCCTGCTGCCTAGATGGCTTGTCGTGGCAGATCTGCCTCGATGGCCTTCCTTGACACTATAAATGATTTAAAGATCCTTATTTCCACTGTAGACTATTACTTTTGTTTACAATAAGGATACCCACAGAAAGTTATTCATTTTAAAGTTTCTCTCAGAAACTAGTGGCAAAAACAAGCACTTTTAGCGGACGTACGTTTCATAGGCGAAGTTGCTTGCGAGGATTACGTTGCAGCCATTGCAGCCTGTTTGCGGCTGCTAGGTGAGGCAATCTACTGGACCATTTCCAAAACTATTGGTAACTATTCATCATTCATTTAGACCCCAAAATAAAAAAAATAGGACCCAGGTTTAAATACACCGGAATTACCCTTTAAACGACATAAATATGTTACAAATATATAACAACAAACAAACAAATATATATGTATGTATGTATGTACTTTTCATGTCCGGAAACCTCTGGCCAAATGCCTGAAGGAGTTTTGCACACTCACCAGCATATTCAGATGTCATTGCTGGCTTTGTTCTTGCAGAGAAGGAAATGCACAGTGTTACCCCTTTCCAGTTGTGCTTGCCACAGCTTTAATTTAGCTAAAGTGATTTCACATTTGAAAGCAGAACTGAAAAGCTGGTTGGGACCTTGGAGCTTGATGTTCAGCTCTGAGAGGTACTAGGTAATGTCAGCCATGAAAGCCAAATCACACAGCCACTTGCTATCACTGAGTTCCATGACAATTTTCCCTTCATCCCCATGAATCGTTTAGCTTCTTCCCTCAGTTTGTAAAACCATGTGAGCATATTTGCTTGCTGTATTTGCACAACTCAGCCATCGCACCTTACAATGTTAAACCAGATCTCCATACTCTGACTCAAGCTCACTCAGAGGCTCCTTGAACTAGGAAAGAACATGGGAGAAGTATGCCCTCAGGCCTTTCTGCCAGAACAGCTGGAAGGGACAAACCGGAAGGATGTGTTACTATTTTATGTTATTTTCTTTTATCGCAGCAAAAAAAGCTGTTTAGAGAATTTGTATTTCTGAGTTGCTTTTTTTTTTTGTATTTATGAATTTCCTTGTGGTCCTTGTCTCGCAAGCCCAGAGGCCAGATATCTCCCATCCCTGCTTAAGAGTGGGTCATACGTGTAGCAACATGTCCATGCAGGCTTGCTGTGTGGCAAAAAAAAAAAAAAAAAAGAAGGGTTATATCTAAAATTGGACCTTCCTGTAATGCCGGACAGATATTTTCTCTACTGTTTATATTATTAAGATGCTTTCTTGTTGTTAGATGATATTACCTCAGGAACAAATGTGAGTAAGCCAGGTGTGTTTGTTCAATCGTATTCTATACTACAATAAACTATGGGTATCACTGACATCTGAAGTCATCATCAATTTCTTTTATTTTGTTGTATCCCCTCCAACTCCTTTAAACAAATATTATACTGTATTCCGGAGTCAATGGATGCTTTATTTCTCTATTAAAAATCTTTGTAGTGGGGCATCCTCATGGCCTATGGGTTAAGATGCATAACCGCAACAACCTAGGTTTGATCCTTTCCAGGAACCTTTGTTGCCTGCCTTCTCTCTCTACCCTTGTCTCTTGTCTGTCTCTATACAAGTATCAACTGTCCAACAGTTGTCAGTTGCTGAATAGTTGTATGCCATCGTTGTCCCTGGACTGCTATAATATATCCTTGTATCTGTTTATACTGCTTGAGCACAACAGTCTTTTCCTTCCTTTCTGTCATTTTGTCACAGCCATTGAGGGCTACCTGGCTCTCCACTTCAAATGATAACTTGCTCTCCAAACACCCCAAATGAATCTGTCTCTACAGCGGTCCGCGGCAAACTCTGTATTATTTCAAAAGACTTGGCTAGGATCACAACAACCCCCACAGCTCTTGAATGGCTGTGTGCTGTCAGAGATATTGTAATTACAAATTGAGCCCACATAAATAAGCCAACAAAGTAGTAACATAAATATGACAGGGGAGGGTTTTGTATAATACTGGAGTTGCAGAGATGAAACACTGGCAACATTTTACAAATGAACTGCTTTTTTTTTTTTTTTTTTTTTTTACAGCAGGACATCTTTGGAGGTCCCACAAGCCAAAATTGAGAGTTGCAAAAATCACAAGTCTTAATTTATGATGACCACTTGAAGGCAGCATATGCTGCATTATTAGCTGAGGGGGGAGAGAGGAGAGTTAAAGACGGCAGAGAGCTGCTGTACTGAAACATACAGTTTGCTTATTCTTTGAGCATCTCCTGAGAAAGGCTCTTTGTGTAAACAAATGGCTGGCTGTTCCATTACATTCCATTTTCTTCCGCATATCTGGGGCCGGGTTGTGGTGGCAGCAGGCTAAGCAGGGTTGTCCAGGCGTCCCTCTCCCCAGCAATGCTTTCCAGCTCCTCCTGGGGGACCCCAAGGTGTTCCCAGGCCAGATGAGATATATAATCCCTCCAGCATCTTCTGGGTCTACCCTGGGGCCTCCTACCAGTTGGACATGCCTGGAAAACCTCTAAAGGGAGGCGTCCAGGAGGCATCCTAATTAGATGCCCGAACCACCTCAGCTGGCTCCTTTCGATGCGAAGGAGCAGTGGCTCTACTCCGAGCTTCCTACGGATGTCCGAGCTCCTTACCCTATCTCTAAGGGTGAGCCCAGCCACGCATTGGAGGAAACTCAATACTGGCTGTTCAGTGTGGCAAAGTCTAATCTATGAACATAAATTGAAATGCTTGGAGCCTGGGTTTAACTGTTGTGGCAGTGTGAGTTTGATCTGAAGTAATCTCGGAACCCATCGGCTATCGTCTAATTATGATTTGGCCTAGGATAACGGATGATGATTTGTTATTCGGATATCCGCTAGCTACAGCGGGGGCCCTGATTGGCCAAGACTTCCTCTTCCGTGCGCCAGTCATTGTTTACAGTCCGATTAGCAATCTCGGAACCCATCGGCTATCTTCTGATGATGATTTGAATGCAGATACATTTAAAAAAAGCTAATTCCGAGATTGATAAAAAGCTAAATCGTCATCAGACAATAGCCGATGGGTTCTGAGATTGCATTTTGGCCAATGTGTTCTGCCTCTTTTGCTCTCCACATGGACTGTTTACCTGCATGCAACCAGAGCCCGCTCAAATGTGATTGGTCAGTACTACTCAGACTACAAACGGAAACCAGAACACTTCCGATACCAAAATCTTGTCCCTTGCAAACAAATTCTACATTCATATGCAGATATCTGTTTATAGAGATTCGATGTGAAGCAGCTACATCCCAGTATGAATGGTATGGGTCAAGTTTAAATAGCATTCACTGTCAGCATCACATGAATGACATCTGTTTCCTAGAGCTTCTTCATACACAATCACCCATTCAGCACCATGAACCATCCTGTTCCTTTCTAGTCTTGGTTAGCATTGTGTCCAACTAAACAGTAGTTGTTGCCTCGGTCATTTCAAACATGGATTTACAGTAAATTGAACTCACAGAAATCTAAAAGAAAGCATTTATTTTCTTTTGTTCTTGCTTGTCTTTGTTATTGAGTGTATTAAGAGATTGTCAAAGAGGTGATGGACAGCTGAGTACCACTTCCAGTCTCATGGATTAACTTGCTCTATTCTCAATCTCTCTCTCTCTGCCTCTCTTTTACTGCTCTGTTGTTGTTACTCTCATGATGTCCCGGTGGCAAAGCAATCATTTGCTACGTGGGATCCAGCTCCTTTCGATAATGTATGTGCACTCCACTAGCATGATAGCCAAGTGGGTATTTGAGATGGCCGATGTTAAGCATCTGGAGAACCGAGTTTCAGTTTGACTCTCTTATATTTTTTTAAGCCTGTCAACATGTCTGCTGTAAGCAGAGTACAGTTTTCACATTCTGCCTACCCTCTACCTTGTTTTATGTTTACCTGCAAGTTGTTATCAGTGTCACTCCAGGCGAGTCTAATCCTGCAGTCATCCAGCACTGAAGCAGGCAGCCCAGGCCTGAGGCCTGAGTTGTTCTGACATCCACATATCCTCCTGCAGCCTGATCCACCAGAAGACAGTTGGGGAGAAAATGAGGAGGACACATGAGAGGCCTTTGTGTTGGAGGGAGATGGTTGTGGGCTACGAGAGAGGGAAGAGGTCATTGACAAACGAGCAAATGAAAGAGACAGACAACACAAAGTGAGAGACGGAAGAATAGGAGGACAGACAGGTAGATAAAGCTGCTCATCTCTCTCTTTTCTGGCTGAACCTCTTCTCTCTGATTGCTCCGGTCACAAAAGAGTGAGACAAAAGGTTAAAGCTGCTCTATTCTGAGAATTTTCAATTAGCCTCAAGACAGTGTTCAGCATTGTCTTTGATTTACCTCCCACTGCAGTGACTATGTTGTTGTTTCCATTAGGTTTTTTTTTTTTTGCTCATTATGGTGTGTTTGGACAAGTGTATGTTTGTTTGGGGCATGGGCTACTGTTGCTCCACCTCTTTTCCTGACGCGCTCCATTGATCCGTCTCTAATCTAGTTTTGGCTTCCTGACAGAGCTGACTTCCCTCAGGCATTAATTATGCCTCCATGTGATTTATATCAGTGGGCTCCAGCACCCAGCACTCTTCCCTGCCTAATCCAATTGGATCCACGTCTGTGGCCCAGCCACTGCAGCTCTCACCCAATCAGATATATTGAGTATGTGTCGCAAGTGTTTCCCCTTGCCTACACCCCCCTAGAGCGATATCACCCATCTGTCCTCGACAGCTCCACTACATCCATTGTTCTAGTCCTCCTATGTAAAGAATGCACTGTGTCACACCAAAACACAGTTGTAAAGAGGGCAGATGTGTCCAATGCAGAGCCTCTAATCCACACAAACTCCAGCTCAGGATGAAAAGCTGATTTTGAAAACAGGATAAACTGGTATCTAGAGGTACAGCTGATCCATGGATTATTTTACTTCTGAAGATGTTGTGGGAAATTACTGAACTTTTTTTCTTCATTGGGATATCTTTACTGTAACAAGATGCCTGGTTGTTTGTAGAAGCTGTCTGACCTGCTTGGTGACCTCCATCAGTAAGGGTACATTTGGATGTACTAAATCAGGTTCAAGATGAGCTTTATGGGGAAGTGACGGTGGGACAGCATGATGAACAACTCATCCCTGGAATACACTCTCCATGGGGGAAGTGTCCCGAACCTCCTACCCCCTCCATGCTCCGCGGGCCAGGGGACCCTCAAGAAGAGACTGTCCATGGACATCCTGCGGGGCTGGGCCCCAGACCTGGGCAGCCTCAGTATGGGGCTCAATCTCAATTTGAACCCAGTGAAATGGCCCTCGCTAGTTACTGTCTGCAAGTGGAAACAGACCCTGACAGAGAAGCTGAAGAAGAGACACTGTGGCACTGAGGACGAATCACAGGTTAGAAGGCTTGCACGCGCCAGAGGCTTGGAGACTGATTGACATTCCTGTGTTTTAAGGTCTTAATTATATTTTTTTAGAATGTTCAGGCTTTTATTGCACATTTCTTTCAAGCCCTTTAGCTAATTAATATTACTTCTTGGCCATGCGTTTTATACAACAGTGTATTTGTAAGATACCGGCACACAGTTTTTACTTCTTGTTTTTGAATACCACTGAGATTAAGACTCCTTTTCAAGGCCAACCTGGCCAAAAACGCATCATCAAGATAAACAGAAGATGCAGACAAACAAGAAGTACAAAATAAAATCACATAAAAAGAGCAAAAGGCAGCAGTGCAGTATCAAACCAGCAAGCTCATAGGGCAAAGCTATTTTAATCTAAACAAAGATAGCTCCTTAATGAGTCTGCCACAAGATCCTTCACTGAGAGACCAGCTACATATGCAACAATAATGAAACCATCCACTGCTCCTCTGATTTTAAAGCCTGTTCCATTTCTTATATGCTGTGTAATTAGAAATGTAGCTTTCTATCCAACAAATTCCTTAAATTTATGGAATTCATTAAATAGAAGATATTTCCTGTTAGACTTACATCAGTTAATGGAATAACTCACTGGTGATATGTCACATCAACAACCACTGGCTTTTTTTCAGATTTTCACTGAGTTTATTTCCACGGCTCTCTGGGTTGTGTCATTAATGGCGTTACAATATCAAGGCTTATAAATGAATGTGTTCAGTATCTTCCACTTTACACTGGAGGTTGGGGATAGGGCTACTGTAGTTGCAAAGAGAGAATAAGGATATGAACATATTTTTTCACTTGATAATTGACTGTGTAGTGTCCCCCAGAGTGCAGTACATGCTAGAGTACAGTTCATTATACATGTAGATGTTTTAGCTGATGAAGCTGTCGGGTTGTCAGGATGGTGAGTTCAGTCCCCTGGTTGCTCTGGTGGTTAAAACCATTTTGATTTGGTTGGGTGTGAGGAGGCAGCACAACCTCTAGCTGTATATGAAACATTTAGACTCTGGTCTTTTTGTTCTGTGTAATTTTTCATGTTGTTTATGGCAGCACTCCTGAAAGCTGGTATTCATCATGGCAACATGATATTGTTGTTAATGTAACTTTGCAGTAGTGTGTAGTGTGGAAGGATAATTTTAAATATCCTAGGAATAGTAATGACAATCAATGGATACAACGCTAAGAATATGGAAGACTTTTAACATGTTAGTCTGAAAACCATGCCCACTATCAATTTGAATGCCCTGTCACCTTTTACTAAGGAGCGCTTTACATTCAGATCAACTTAGTATTAAATGTCTCCAAATATTAATACAAATTCAAATGTCTGAGGCATACCTGTCCCTGGAAAGGTTTATGATAAATGATGAATTACATTGACAAGGCAAATTGCCATAAGAATCTTCTATATTCAGTGTGACATCTTCCAAAGAGGTGATTAAAAGTTTAATAATAGTAATATTGATACATTTTATTTATAGAGCACTTTTTAAAGATACTGAAAGATGCTTTACATGACGAATAGAATAATAAAAACAACCTAGAAAACTAAAACAAAATGCAGGTGCAAAGTAGCACAGGATATTCAATCATACATTATAGGAGGTTTAAAAGGGTGAGCAGGCGAGCAGCAGAGTTCTGGATGTACTGGAGTTTATTGAGGACTTTGGATGATGTACCATAAAACATGCTATTGCAGTAGACAAGTCAGGATGTGGTGGAGGCATGGATCAGAGTTTCAGCAGCAGAGAAGGACAGGGATGGGTGAAGACAAGCTGTTTTTCAAGGGAATAAAAGGCAGTTTTAGTGATGAGATTTGCATGGTGTTTGATTTAGAGGTTAGTGTCAAAGATTGCTCTAAGGTGCGAATGTGTCAGGAAGAAGACAGAGTGGAGCTGTTGATGGTTAATCAGAAATTGTGTGTGGTTTTGGCGAGGACTTTGGGACTAATGATGATCACATGAGATTTGCCACAGTTCATGCATCCATGATTTAATTTCAGTAATGCCGTTGGTCAGGGTGGAGTAAGTTGCGATGGTTTTAGTGGATATGTTGTAGTCACATATTTACCATTAAAACGCTGCATTGCATACCAATATCCTGTGTATTAATTACTGTTACCCTCTTGCTGGGGCCCAAACAAACTTATCAGGGGAGGCTTCTCTGGCAGCTGCATCTGTGTTCTCTATGGTGATAACCGTTAGATAGCCTGATAAAAACTGTCACACACAGAGTTATGAAATAAAAATTGTATTTCTTGAGAATAATCCTTCATGGACCAATTACAACATTGTTTTAGTTTTTTAGAAAATTAATTTCAAGCACAGACTTAAGCCTTTCAGATTAAGTTGCACCAACATCCAGCTGGTTTTGCATCTAACTGTGCATGTGAAACAAATGCCTCCACTACAGATATTATAAGTGTGCCTACATTTCAATACATGCTGTACATATTGTTCCACATGCATACATTGTAATTGCAATGACTCAGTAAATGTTACAGTAAAGTTAAGTAAGCAGATAAATCTAAGTTTGTCTTTACTCGATGTCAAAAGACAGGCAGGAGTCAGGAACCAGCCAGGCAAACTTAAGCAGGCAAAAAGGCAGAAGACCATGGAGGTGGGTAACAGGCAGGCAGATGAAGTAGCTAGAACGCCTAGTAGGGAACACATAAGACGATCTGACAGGGAATAGGTGGAAATGGGCCGGTATATATATTGCAGGGATAATGAGGGAAGTGGGAACAGGTGAGCAGGTGGGTGGGGCAGTCAGGTGATGGGCAAGGTTTGAAATGAAGGACAGTTAAACTGTGTTTAGAATCGCATACTAATGCACTATTCATACTAAGTATGACGCCTGATGCAGGATTTAACAACAATTTTCTGCCTTTTTCTATCAGTGTTGCTGCTCTGGCAGACAGGTTGACAAGCCCACTGGGACAACTCTCAGTTCTACTGATGGAACCATCCATCCCTGAGTCAGATTTGACTTTGCTAAAATGTTTTGTTCAGAATGTTTTCAGAATTACAATTTGATTAGTCTGAATCTTTGTTAAAGCTGCAGATGTACACCAGTCATCAGGCAGTGGAACATGCCTGTTCTGAGAACAAACAGGTGAAAACAACATTGACAAGTATTGTAAATTTCAATTAGGGTCAGTAAGAAAAGGCTGCTGCATTTCTAAAACTATATATCCTTTCCTCCCCCTCCTTGGAAAGGCATTACTGTGTGACTTGTTTGTGAAGAGAGCTGCAGATTTCCTCAAGGATACTCCATAAATGCTGCTAGTTAGTCAGGCATACAGCTTGAAGCTGAACTGTAAGTGCCCCCATGTGGCAAGTTAGATGTATTGCATAAAATGCAGTGCATATCACTGCACTAAAATTCCTTTTTCTTAGACAAGGTTTCAATGCACCTTCAGTTCATAGGCAGCTAAAAAAGGTTCTTGTGTTTGTTTCTATGTCAGATTCAAGGTGTACTTAATGCATAACATTGCATTTAAATTTAGTTGTAGTTGTGGCCAAATATATCCGACTGTCTGACCAGAGAAATTGTTTGGATTACTGAATCACTGAGTCTTTCAGTCAATGTATTTTTACATGGATTTTACACTTCATGAACACTACATGTTCAATGTATATTTTTATGTACATATTTGATGTCAGATAGAAAGGTCATCATACCTCCATAAAACCACTGTTTTTGGCACCACTGCATGCACTTGAAATGTTGAGTTATACAGTGAAGCATATCCTTGCGCATTTTGATTGAAACGTCCTGTAAAAAAATAGTTAATTATTATTTTATAAATGTCCTGTAATCTTACTCCATGAATGAAAAACAGACCACATGTCGATGGCACAGGAGGGAGAAACGGCCCATTAAAGCAATTCAACTTTCCGACCACAAGTTTTCCTCCTAGGTGCTGAAAAGATTGTGTTCTGTAGGGACAGAGGCCTGAATGGTTGAGAGCTGTTCAATCAAGTGGCATTGACACACTAAATGACCTGCCAGATTTTGATTGGCTCATCCCAAGTTTGTGTCAAGGGTCAAACCTTATCTGAGTGGAGTGACAATGAAACTCAGACATGTGCGCACCAGACACACGTTTGCTTGAGACTGCATGCACACACATACATAACACAGTTGATTGTACTCTTGGAGAAAAAAATACAGTGTTTACAACCTCATTTACGTCCATGAAAGCTGTGACAGCATTCACTGAGGTGAATATTTAAATCTGTACAAAAGACGTAGACAGCTCAGATATCAGTAATGAGGCTGTTTTAATGCTGATGGTCTTTAGAAACAGCCCACCCTTGTTGTCTGATAGTAGATACAATTACTCCAGTGTGTCTGATCTTAGATTTAAATTTCTGAAGTATCCACATTTACTCCACACGTGCTTACATAGAATCATTTGTTTGTCATGAATGTTCATTGTATTTATTGTATACTTGACTGTTATTGAGTTATTTAGTGCAGACATCACAAGTTACATTGCATTGAGGATTGTCAAATGAGCATGGCTCCTAGAGATGGTGAAGTCTATGGATGCCTCAAGGCTGTTTGCATAGGATTACCTTCAGATAGACACTAAGGGGATATTGCAGCTCTTTTTTAGGCACTAAACTATCAAATTGCAGTTACCTTTATTTACTAAAAGACTACAGGTAAAATGGAAGAAAAGCAATACCGCTGAAAATCAAGCATTTGTCAAAATATGGAATGAGTGAATGGAAATTCATAAAAATAGCCACTGCATCTGATTGATCACTGCAGCAGAGGAAACTGTCTGAAATGTAATGTCTGGGAAAAAGCAGGAGTAAAATCTTCAGCACTGTTTTATCATTCACAGAGGGAGAGAGACTACAGCCAGGTTCAAACAGTGGCAGAGAGAGAGAAACGAAAACAGTGATACATTGCTTAATAGTTCAGACGATGAAAACCTTTAGTGGCAGCAGTAAAGAATACTGCAGCAAATGAAGATGCATTATAAAGTTACTTTTCAGCAGCTGTGCGTTCAGTGCCACAACAATAGAATCAAAATAGATAGATAGATAGATAGATAGATAGATAGATAGATAGATAGATAGATAGATAGATAGATAGATAGATAGATAGATGTACTTTATTGATCCCGTGAGGGAAATTGTTTTGTTACAGCAGCAGCACAATCAACAATACAATAATAACCATAAATTAAAAGCACAATTGCAGATCAGCAGAATATCAATAAAAAAGGAATAAAAAATATAAATATAAAATAAAGAGCATAATTACAGATCTGCAGCACAAGTCTCTGAATATAATAATAATAATAATAAGAGCAAATAAAAGTAAAAGAAAATAAGAAAAGAGCAATAAGAACAGGTGTGCAAAAATAGCAGTGAATAATATGTACAATATATGTATGATATAAACAGTATGTACAGATGATAGTGCAACAGTGTGTTAAACAGTATGTACAGATGGTACAGTGTGTTCACCTGTCACATAGAGGTGAGCTGTTGTACAGAGTTATGTTGAAAAGCAACAATGTGACATCCTGTTATTTTTCACATGGTCTTCACATGTTCCCTTAGTGCCTGCCTATTTTCCCTGACCTTTATTGGCCCAATAGTTCATAAGAAGACCTGTCATATATGGGAATTGCATTGGCCATTGCAACGTTTAACAATGTATCTTAAAAACTTAGTTATACTAGATGTTTGGCATGTGCCTTTGCTTACCCCATGATAGCAGCACTGCAATGTAAAGAGAGACCCCCTGAAGCACATAAAACAATTGTTACACTATTGTGTGCATTGTATTCCTTAAATGATCTTTAATCAACACATAATCCTGGTGTTGTATTATCTAGGATCTACTACTATTTAACCTTAGTTTCTGTACAAACAAGCTCGACAAATGGAAACAGGAAACTCATAATATCACATTATCATATATATTAGTGAATAAAAGACTGATGGTCTTGTGTAATGATATAATCTAACATTATCTTAAGGGTCAAGATGTATTATGTAATTCAGAGCTTCTTTCTGTAAGTTCAACAGTGCCTCTCAGGTCAAGGCAAGTGTATTTGTACAGTCAAATACACAAGGAAAAACATCAGATCACATCAAATGGCCCCTGCCATAGCCAAAGCTCCTCAAGAAGCCAAGTAAAAATTCAATTTAAAAAAACTCAAGAAAAGCACATGGTAGCTTCTCAGAGAGATGAATTACTGCGTCAGAGTTTATCTTATAACTGGTAAACATTTTAGTCCTGCTTTTGGTAGTAGTAGTCATTTCAACTTGAAACGTAATTAGAAAGTGATCATATGTGAGATAGGATTTTAAGCTAGTAATACTTGCTCACACATATTGCTAGGTCTACAAGATAACAAGACCTGTGAGTCCAGTTAATATCTTACTAAACAAAACTGACTGAATCAATGAGAGCAGGAAGGGTCTGTGAGGAGATGTGACAACATCAAGATAAATAATAGGTTAAACAAAATCACTGATCATTGTGTCAGCTTTGTGGGATCTAGCTTTTGGAGAGGCAGGGCTTAAAATATGTATTATAGGAAACACCATGTAACACACCTGTGTATGTAGCATCAATTCGTGCAGAGAGGAGAATTAGCAGTGTAAACAAGGCTAACACATTTCTGCATGAGTCACTAAAAGCACACCTGACTCTACACTGGCATTTGTGTATATTATGGACTAATGGATTAATGGAAGCAAATAAGTCAATGTAAGAGATTAATCAATTAAAATATGTATGAATTTGTTCCACAGTCTATAAATAGAAACAGACCACAACATGAAGGGACAAACACAAACTTGCCCTGAATCCCAAACCTCTTGCATCCCAACATCCACCAGCTAATTATCTTTTTTTGTGTGTTTCCTAGGTATAACCTCAGCTTTTAATGATATAAATGTGATATCATGAGATTCATATTTTAATTTTGGTCTCCAGTTGGGGAGAAACATTACCTCATATTCCCATACAGTATACGACAATGGCATGTAGTATGATAGTTTAAAAAGCGTGTTTTCCCCTCAGATTGAGACTGGATTTGAATTCATATTATGTGTTCATTCCACCTGGTTTATATTCGTATTGCAGCAGGTAACCAATTATTTTGTTTCTGGGGAGGTGACATTCATCTCAAAATGACCATAAGTACTGTGTGTTGAACAGTAGCAGTGACTCAAAGATGACTTTGGCTAATTTCTGAAACTTTTTTTAAAATGACATTTCTGGCTTGTTTTTTTTTTTTTTTTTTTTTTAGAAAGCTTTGATTTCCATCTGCTCCTTCCACTGAGACCCTCCCAAATCCCTCAAATTCAAGAAGTCAGACGAGGGAGAGGTGGGGCGTGTTGATGAGGTTTCAGGTTTGAATGTTGTTTCAGGATGTACATGTTCCTGATAAATGTCAATAAAGGTCATGAATCATATAGTGCATCTAAACCTCAAATGTTGTATGTTTCTTTAATGTTTGATAATGTTGTAAACATAAAATCTAAAGGTCACGTTGTATCTTGACAGTTGGTTATTAGTCAGCCTCTAATTCTGACCATCCTCCATCTTCAAATGGGGGGTGTTATCAAGTGCAGAGCAATGCAGGAAGCAATAACAGCTCATCATAATGAAATTAGGCACGTGGGCAAAACACATGGAAGAGTGAAGGGGGTTTATAGAAATGGCATCTGAGCTAAGAGGTCTGTGCTTGTTGATTTGTGAAATTTATTCTGACCATCTATCCAACCATGCCCCCTGCTGCCCACACACACTGTTATTCTCACGTTACAATATCACACACACAATTCAGAATATACATAGTATGTACATTTGTGTCTTTCATACACCATGAGGCATACAGCCTGTTTCCTTTTCTCACATCCCAGATGATGTTGATGCTAAAGCAGCCGGCTGTTTTAGCATAATTTTCTCGCAACTAAAAGCCCTGTGACCCTGATTCCATCTGACTGAAGAAGTGGGGGAGGTGGGAGTCAAGAAATGCAGTTTCTGATCAGATTGAATTAGCATGCTTCCAGTAACAACTCATGCTTGCATTTCACTGTGCGAGACTGCGTTTTGAAGGTTTGGATCAATGTGAGGATCAGTGGCTTTTGGCATTGGTTGCACATTTTATCTCTAGCTGTTTGGTTTCTGAATCCTTGGAGAAACAGAACATCTAGAAAGAAAGGAAAGAAATATTGTAACCCCTGTGGCATTAAGAATAAAGTCAAAGTTTAAAAGCCCATGTATTAGCTCATGTGTTCTTCAGACTTATCTAAGAGGACACAGGACCATACATCTCATACTCTTTAATTTGCGAGCCCTCCAAAGTAAATGACAGTTTTTTTTGTTTTTGTGTTGTTGTTTTTTTTGGGGGGGGGCTTTTTAACTACATCTTTCTTTGTTTATATATTACGTAATCCCAGATACTCTAGATTTTGAATAAGACATTCATTTTTGATCTGGACCCACCATGTACAGAATGTACTGTAATGTATAACTATTTTAAAGCCACTTTGGCCACTTGGTGGTAGAAGGTTAAAAGCTTAGTAGAGCTGAAGGGAACTGTAGAGCTGGGTGATAATCTTCTGTAGGTTCATCACTACAAACAACATATTTCACATAACACATAGTTACTGATCCATTGTAAATATAGAAAATATTCATTTGTGCAGCTATAAGTACAGAACTGGTGTCACAAAGCTTTGTTTCCCAAAACCACAACTCTTGAATTCTCAAGGAAATTTTTCTTTAGCTTCTTGTTTTTGACCGTGCAGCCACTCCCATAGTAGCAGTCCAGGGATTTGTAGTTCCCGCTGCCTCCAATTCCCAGTAGTACGACCATGAATTGTTTCTGCCTGGAGGTGTGGATGCTGTCAAGCAGCACTGCCAGTTGAGTCATTTATTGACAGAGGGCTGGCAGCCAACACACAGACAATTCTCTCTCTATCTCTTGCTGTTCTTATCTGCCTCTCTCCTTCCCATCATTCTCTCTTACTCACCCCCCCTTCTCTCACCCCCAGTCCTCTCCCACTCAGCTGTCCTCCCTCCCTCTCACTCAATTTTACTCTCATCAAGTATCTCACTCTATCCCTCTCTATCTCTCTCTTCCCTCCCCTTTTTCTCTCTCTCTCTTTCTCTCTCTTTCATTTATCGTTCTTCCACTCCAGAAGCTCTGACACACACACATTCAGACACACACACACACACACACACACACACACACACACACACACACCCTATGTAGTCCGTACAGCTACAGCAGCCAGCCAGTCTGTTCATTCATCATTCATTTTGCCAGAGCGAGCGACTCATATGTCAGGCAGGACTGTGTCTTGTGTTTGATGATTGTACCAGTAAACCTAAAGAAGAGGAACAAAAAGAATCAAAAGAAGTGTTGAAGTCAGCAGAGGTTAGTGTTGCGTGGTCGCAGCATGACTGCTTACCTGAGCAAGAAGCAGAGTTGCTTTGCGGACCTGGATGGAAGGAGGGACTGTGGGGAGGTGCCATGTTCCTTCAGCTGGCATCATCAGCACCCCAACAATCAGCACCACCATCATCTGTGCCAGCGGTACCATTACGGATCTGTCCCTGGCGGTGCCACCCTTCCCCGAAGGGGGGGCTGGATGGCTTCCTGGCATTTGGACAGCACGTCCTCAAGGAGCCCCAGCAGCTTGGTGGCAGCAAGAGCCAAGGGCGGGAGCTGTGACCTGTGGCCCTCTGAGTGTGGCTGCGTCCAGAGCTGGCAGGAGCCCTATCAGGTAAACCTCTGCTATTATCAGAGTACATCAGCAGATGTGTCCATGAGCACAAGCAAGCTGTTGGGCAGATTTGGTCTCTGTTTGTGATTTATCTAATGTTAATCTAGAGTTATGATCTTGGAGTTTTTTTTGCTGCACTTTTTGGTGAAGGAAACAAATGTTGGACTAATAAGTAACTTTGTCAATGGCAGTGTTGACTTCTAATATTGCAATATAATGGAGATTCTTACTTTTCTTACTGTAGACATGAACTAGACATAGTGTGCATTTGTGTAAAATTTTAGTTTGACACTTCAAACCAGTCCAACCACGGAGGAGAAATTCAGGCAGTATACTTTGGTTTCCTGTTGAGGGGGGATCTGGAAAATACCAGACCTTCCTGTTCAGGCTTGTTAAGAGGCTATAGACCTGTTTTATTGATTTGCTAACCCCAGTGATGGTCTCATATTTTTTCCTCCTTTACCACCCAAGCTAGGCTTCTATATAGTTGCTCTATCATGTCCAGAATGAGAGCATTTGTGTGTAAGTAACAAGCACTGTCTATGTTGTCCCTCAGAACTGGTGATTTAAAGGAATGTATCAGAGAGATTTCACTGTCAGGGACTGTAAAGCATTACCGTTCTTTTCTCACATCTGCATCCCCATTAGAGTCATAAGTCAAAATTGCTTCATTTTATCTGTGACTTGAACCACGGTTTGCTTTTGTGAAAGGTACCTCGTGTGAAACAAAATGTCAGTACAAGGTAAGAGGCATACTTATCTTGTACTGACATTTTGTGTCACATCATTTAGTCAAGAGAAATCAAGTGTATGGACAAAAGAATGAAAGCACCACATGACGTAAGTATAACTAAGTTGTGTTTCCAAAAGAACAGCCATTTCAAATGTGGTTAGGAATTCCAATTAGCACCATACATTAGCTTTAAAAAAGGTCAAGGAATGGATTGTGGGTGCATCAGTTACAAAACCTGCAATATTAAAACTTCCAGTGTGTGTTGGCATGACTATGCACTGTGTGCCAAACAGGAGAGACTGCACTGCTGGAGAGGAAAAGAATCTACAAATCAAAACACAAGGACAAATGGTGGATGTACTCCTTTGCTAATACTTGGCATTCATATTTTAGTTATTTTTGTTTATTATGCACACACCCAGAGACAGATGCAAGATTCTCAAGTGCTGAGATAGCCGTAGCCAACAGCCATTTAATGATCAGCTCAATGGAATGCCATTGACCAGGCTCTTTTCTTGAAATATAAGAAATATAATATTAAAGGAACAATCTTTCTATATCAGAAACTGGCTGATACATGTTTTCAATTTTTTACAATTGCAGTTTTAGGCATATGCAGCAGCTGTTTGGTGGTTTATTTATGCAAAAAAATCTCTACAATGGAATTTGGGAATAATTGAAAGAATTTGGCTGTTATTATAGCCCAACTGGCCAATACTGATTTGGATATTTGAGAGTTTAAAAAAAAAAAAGATTAGAAGATCTTTTTTTTTACATATATAAACCCATCAAATATTTTTGAAAAGTATCTATTAAGATTTTACTGTTCCACCTCAGACATATCTTTGGCATTTCTGTAATACAAGTTCTTGTTACTTATCGGCTAATCTATATTCTAATACAGGTATAGCTGCGATTATCAAGCACGCAGGGAGGTTGACCCACAGAGCAGACTCGACTTGAGTAAATGTAAAGAGCTTTTATTTACCCAAAAGCAAGGCAAGTCCACAGAGCAAAAGTATCCAAAGGGAAAAGCAAGCGAGACGTCCAAAACACAAAAACTGGTCATACACGGGTAGCACGGAGAATACAAAGAACGCTGGATAACAACACACGTGCAAAGATTCTCTGGCAACTGAATGCGCAAAGACACTGGGTATGTGTATGTGTATGTATATATATGTGTATGTATATATATATATATATATATCTCTGGGGAAGTGGATAATGACACAGGTGAAACACATTACACCGATTAAGGTTGGCGGGAAACTTAACAGGAACACGAGGATGAGACAAAAGACCTACCAAAATAAAACAGGAAGCTACACAAAACACATGCTAACAACCATGATCCTGACAGTATCCCCCCCCCCCCCCCAAAGGCCGGCACCCGATGGCCCCAGAACCTCAGGATGCCGTCTGTGGTAGTCCGTAATTAGGTCCGGGTCCATAATGTGTCTAGCCGGAACCCACGAACGCTCCTCCGGTCCATAGCCCTCCCAGTCCACTAGGTACTGGAATCCCCGGCGGCGCGCAGCCAGGAGCCTCCGAACGGAGTAGACCGGCCTGCCATCGATGACCCGGGGGGGCGGAGGGGGTCTGGAGGGAGGGACCAACGGGCTCTCCTTGACCGGTTTTAAGCAGCTGACGTGAAAAGTGGGATGGACTCTCATGGACCTGGGGAGTCCGAGCCTCACAGCAGCAGGATTAATAATTTTTGACACAGGGAATGGACCAATGAATCTGGGCGCCAACTTACGCGACCCGGAGAGGCAGATCCTGGGTGGACAGCCATGCCTTCTGGCCCCTCTGGTAAGCAGGGGCCGGAACCCGTCGTCGGTCTGCCGCCTTCTTGTAGGCCTTGGATGACTGAAGCAGAGACTGGCGGGCCCGGAACCACATCTGGCCGCAACGACGAACCAGGGCGAAGGCGGAGGGAACACTGACCTCGCGTTCCAGGACCGGAAACAGGGGCGGCTGATAACCGAACACACACTGGAAGGGGGACATGCCAGTAGAGGAGCATGGCAAGGTGTTATGAGCGTACTCAACCCACGTGAGATGTTTACTCCAGGCGGTCGGTTCCTGAGATGCCAGACAGCGGAGTCCCGTCTCCAGCTCCTGGTTCAATCTTTCAGTCTGCCCATTGGTCTGGGGGTGATGTCCGGAAGACAGGCTGACGGTGGCTCCCAACAGACTGCAGAACGCCCTCCAAAACTGCGCCACGAACTGCGGACCCCGGTCGGACAGGACATCCCTGGGGAAACCATGAATACGAAACGCATGGTGCAGCATCACCTCTGCCGTTTCCTTGGCTGAGGGGAGCTTGGGCAGAGGAATAAAATGAGCCATCTTAGAGAATCTATCAATGACAGAGAGAATAGTAGCGTTACCCAGGGAAATGTCCGACAAGGGGCGCGAGGGAACTGGTAGCGGCCGCAGTAGTCTGAAGGGGGGTCTCCGGGAGGACTTGTTCCTGGCGCAGACAGGACAGGCAGCAACATATTCCGCCACTTCTCTCCTTAAGTCAGGCCACCAGAACCGCTGACGGATAACGAAACTGGTTCTGCTGATTCCCGGGTGGCACGAGAAGGATGAAGCATGTGCCCAGTGAATCACCTGGGACCGGAGCTCAGGCGGAACGTAGAGACGGTTAGGAGGGAGTTCAGCCGGGGTCGGACCCTCCTGGTTAGCTCTCTTCACCCGCTCCTCCACCTCCCAGGTGATGGCTCCCACAAAGCAGGAGGCGGGGAGAATAGTAGTGTTGGCCTTGGGCTCACAGTCTGGAGAAAACAGTCTTGACAAAGAATCAGGTTTTATGTTCTTGGATCCTGGGCGAAATGATAGAGTGAAATTGAAACGGGTAAAGAAGAGGCCCCACCTGGCTTGTCGAGGGTTCAGTCTTTTTGCTGACCGGATGTACTCCAAGTTCTTGTGGTCTGTCCAGACCAGAAACGGTGGGTCAGCTCCCTCCAGCCAATGTCGCCACTCCTCCAGAGCTGTCTTGATGGCGAGCAGCTCGCGGTCACCCACGTCATAATTCCTCTCTGCCGGGGATAATCTCTTGGAGAGAAAAGCACAGGGGTGAATCTTGTTGTCCTTCACTGACCTTTGAGATAGGACGGCTCCTATGACTGTGTCGGAGGCATCCACCTCGACGATGAACTGAAGCGAGGAGTCCGGCAGCATGAGAACCGGGGCGGTGGTGAAGCTCCTCCTTAACCGTTGGAACGCAGAGTCTGCTGCCGGCCCCCAGAGAAAGGGAGTCTTGGAGGAGGTAAGGGCATGTAGAGGGGCAGCCACGGAACTGAAGTTCCTGATGAAACATTGATAGAAGTTGGCGAAGCCCAGGAACCATTGCACCTTCTTGCGGGAGCTGGGAGTCGGCCAGTTCCTGACTGCACTGATTTTCTCAGGGTCCATCCTCATCTCCCCCTCAGCCACGATGAGACCTAAAGAGGATACTGAGGGAACATGAAATTCACATTTCTCAGCTTTGACAAATAACTGGTTGGCGAGGAGGCGCTGCAGTACCTGGCGGACATGCTGAATGCGAGTCCCCTCATCAGGAGAAAAGATGAGGATATCATCTAAGTACACGAAAACACAGACATTGAGCAGATCACGAAGGACATCATTAACCAGGGCCTGAAAAACTGCGGGGGCATTAGTGAGACCAAAAGGCATTACCAGATACTCAGTGACCACTAGGGGTGTTGAATGCAGTTTTCCATTCGTCCCCCTCCCTTATCCTGACTAGATGGTAAGCGTTGCGGAGATCTAACTTGGTGAAGATCTTGGCGCCCTGAAGCCACTCAAACCCTGAGGATATTAAAGGGAGGGGGTACCTGTTCTTGATTGTGATGTCATTTAACCCCCGGTAGTCTATGCATGGCCGGAGAGTCTTGTCCTTTTTCGCCACGAAAAAGAATCCAGCCCCTGCTGGAGACGAAGAAGGTCGGATGAGGCCTGCTGCTAAGGTGGAGTCAATGTAGTCCTTCATGGCTTTAGTCTCAGGAGCTGAGAGGGAATAAAGGTGCCCCCTGGGGGGTGAAGTGCCAGGCAGCAGGTCAATAGCACAGTCGTATGGCCGGTGAGGAGGAAGAGAGGTTGCCTTGGTCTTGCTGAAAACCTCCCTTAGATCCAAATAACACACGGGGACCTTAGAGATGTCTGGGAACTCTGCTTCTGGTTCCATGGGAGAGTCGGGTGGAGAGGCAGGCGGTGGTCCGGTGACAACTTCCGGGCTTCGGATAGGGAAACAATGGGATTGGCAGTGTGGGCCCCATGCCACAATCTTCCCCGTGGACCAGTCCATATGCGGATTGTGTTTTAGCAACCAGGGGTAGCCCAGAATGAGAGGGTGCAAGGGCCCATGGTACAGGTGAAACCTGATTGTCTCTGAATGGGAGTCGGCAAAAGACAGGGTGAGAGGTGTGGTGCTGTGGCTGACTCGGCATAGCAACCGCCCGTCCAAAGCACTAGCATTTAGGGGCTGATCTAGAGGCTGGGAAGGTAGTTTGAGTTGCTTTGCCAGGTCGTAGTCCATCAAGTTAGCGTCAGCGCCAGAGTCAACGAGGGCTGGATGACTGAGGGAAGAACGGGCAGAGGTGAGTTGAACAGTAGGGAGTGTCGTGCAGAGTTAATTTCCATCGAGGTGGCACTCACCAGCATTCCCCATCTCATCGCCGTTTGACCATCTCTCACGGGACAGTTAGCCAGGAAATGTCCGATCTGAGCGCAGTAAAAGCAGCGCCCTTCGCTCATGCGCCGCTGCCTCTCCTCAGGAGTGAGACGGGTGTGACGGGTGTCTCCTCCGAGAGCCCATGCAGATCGGTCGATGGGATCTCCCTCGTTCCCTTTCCCGCTCAAACAGTCCTTTGTCAATCTTGGAGACCAGGGCTATCAGAGCGTCCAGTTCCTCCGGAAGATCCAAAAGCGCCAGGTGGTCCGTCAGTGTCCCGGACAACCCGTTGAGAAAGGCGTCGGAGAGGGCGGCCTGGTTCCACCCGCTCTCGGCAGCCAGCGTACGAAACTCGATAGCGTAATCCAAAACTCTCCGTCTCCCTTGACGCCAGGCCACGAGGGATCGAGAAGCCTCTCGACCCGGTGACACAGTCTGAAAGATCTGGAGGAATGTCTTACGAAACTGGGACAGGGAGTTAGAAATGTCTGACCTGCGACTCCATTCAGCTGTAGCCCATGCCTCTGCTCGACCGGACAGGTGGGAGATCAGGTAGGCGATCTTAACCCGATTTGAGGGGAAGGAGGAAGCCTGGAACTCGAAATGGAGCTCACACTGGGCCAGAAATGGACGGCAATCTCCGGAGTCCCCGGAGAACCGCTCAGGGCTGGAGAGACGAACGTGTGGATGTGGGGAGGAGGACACGGAGGGTGTCTGCTCTGCCAGCGGTCGCGCCGGAGGCCCCCTCGCTGGCAACCGAAGGGGGCTGGTGTTCCTGCAGCTGACCCACGATGACTCTCATCTGTGATCCAAAAGATGATAGCACTCTCTCCTGTTGCTCCGCCATTTCCTTAACTTCCTGGCGGAGAGCACAAAGCTGTTCCTCCTGTCGATGAATATGCAATCCCTGCGCCAGGAGAGCAGCGCGGAGTGGATCTGAGTCTGCGGAGTCCATTTTGTGGTCAGATAACACTATCAAGCACGCAGGGAGGTTGGACCCACAGAGCAGACTCGACTTGAGTAAATGTAAAGAGCTTTTATTTACCCAAAAGCAAGGCAAGTCCACAGAGCAAAAGTATCCAAAGGGAAAAGCAAGCGAGACGTCCAAAACACAAAAACTGGTCATACACGGGTAGCACGGAGAATACAAAGAACGCTGGATAACAACACACATGTGCAAAGATTCTCTGGCAACTGAATGCGCAAAGACACTGGGTATATATAGGGCTGGGGAAGTGGATAATGAGACACAGGTGAAACACATTACACTGATTAGGGTTGGCGGGAAACTTAACAGGAACACGAGGATGAGACAAAAGACCTACCAAAATAAAACAGGAAGCTACACAAAACACATGCTAACAACCCCGATCCTGACAGCGATATGCTAATATTGACCGATATATTGACCCACTCAATGTTATCAGTCTACAGTAGCTCTAGTTAGCATAAGCAGCAATGAATTCAAAATCCAAGTGAAGGCATCCCATTAACTAGCAGTGATCTCTCGGACGTACAGTACAAAAACACAGACATTTATCACCATTGACAGCACTGATAAACTGGACCATGAGTTACATGTGAATGACTATTTTTGTGAATGATACATCTCTTCAAACTCCTTTTTTCATGTACAAATGTTGCCCACAAAACAGATGCAGAAAAATGATTAAGAACCTAGCCTAAATGTGATATTGGCCTCTTCCATATGTTTTTCATTCTAAAGATACTATTGTTTGCATAGGAGTGTGAAGCTCCAGTGGCAGCCATGATGACACAGTATTCTCTCAGTTAAAGGCTCAATGAGCAGGACTCACCTCATTACAAACATTACAGTATATATAAAATTCCCCACTCGCCCCTGTGGGCGGTCTATTCCTCCTTCAAGCTCGGGTCCTCTACCAGAGGCCTGGGAGCTTGAGGGTCCTGCGCAGTATCTTAGCTGTTCCTAGTACTGCACTCTTCTGGACAGAGATCTCGGATGTTGTTCCTGGAATCTGCTGGAGCCACTCTCCCAGTTTGGGGGTCACAGCCCCGAGTGTTCCGATTACCACGGGGACCACTGTTGCCTTCACTTTCCACATCTTTTCTAGCTCCTCTTTCAGCCCTTGGTATTTCTCAAGCTTCTCGTGTTCCTTCTTCCTGATGTTGCCGTCGCTTGGGATTGCTATGTCTATCACTACTGCCTTCTTCTGTTGTTTGTCCACCACTACTATGTCCGGTTGATTCGCCATCACCAGTTTGTCAGTCTGTATCTGGAAGTCCCACAGGATCTTAGCTTGGTCATTCTCCACCACCTTCGGAGGTGTGTCCCATCTTGACCTTGGGACTTCCAGCCCATACTCGGCACAGATGTTCCTGTACACTATGCCAGCTACTTGGTTATGGCGTTCCATGTACGCCCTGCCTGCTTGCATCTTACACCCCGCTGTTATGTGCTGGATTGTCTCGGGCATCTTTGCACAGTCTGCACCTGGCGTCCTGCCTGGTGTGGTAGATCCCGGCCTCTATCGATCTTGTGCTCAGAGCCTGTTCCTGTGCTGCCATGATTAGTGCCTCTGTGCTGTCTTTCAGTCCAGCCTTTTCCAGCCACTGGTAGGATTTCTCGATATCAGCCACTTCTTTTATCTGCCAGTGGTACATACCGTGCAGGGGTTTGTCCTCCCATGATGGTTCCACCTGCTCTCCTTCCTCATCCGGCTTCTGCTGCCTGAGGTACTCACTAAGCATCTCATCACTTGGGGCCATCTTCCTGATGTACTCATGGATCTTTGTTGTTTCATCCTGGATAGTGGTTCTGACGCTCACTAGTCCTCGGCCTCCTTCCTTCCGCTTAGTGTACAGTCTCAGGGTGCTGGACTTGGGGTGAAATCCTCCATGCATTGTGAGGAGCTTCCTGGTCTTTATATCAGTGGCATCGATCTCCTCTTTTGGCCAGCTTATTATGCCAGCGGGGTATCTGATGACGGGCAGGGCGTAGGTGTTGATAGCTCGGACCTTGTTCTTCCCATTCAGCTGACTCTTCAGGACTTGCCTTACTCTGTGGAGGTATTTGGCTGTGGCTGACCTTCTTGTGGCCTCTTCATGGTTGCCATTTGCTTGCGGGATCCCAAGGTACTTGTAGCTGTCCTCCACATCTGCTATGTTGCCTTCTGGTAGTCTGATCCCTTCAGTTCTGACTACCTTCCCTCTCTTGGAGACCATCCGGCCACACTTGTCTAGTCCGAATGACATTCCAATGTCGTCGCTGTAGATCCTGGTGGTGTGGATTAGTGAGTCGATGTCTCGCTCACTCCTGGCATACAGCTTGATGTCATCCATGTAGAGAAGGTGGCTGATGGTTGCTCCATTCCGTAGCCGGTATCCGTAGCTACTCTTCGCGATGATCTGGCTGAGAGGGTTCAGGCCTATGCAGAACAGCAGTGGGGATAGTGCATCACCTTGGTATATGCCGCATTTAATGGTCACTTGTGCGATTGACTTTGAGTTGGCCTCCAGGGTTGTCTTCCACAGCCCCATTGAGTTCTTGATGAAGGTTCTTATTGTCCTGTTGATGCTGTACATTTCCAAGCATTCCAGTATCCATGTGTGTGGCATTGAGTCATAGGCTTTCTTGTAATCAATCCAGGCGGTGCACAGATTGGTCTGTCTGGTCTTACAGTCTCGAGTGACTGCTCTGTCTACCAGCAGCTGGTGCTTGGCTCCCCTGGTATCGCTACCAATTCCTTTCTGGGCCCTGCTCATGTATTGGGCCATGTGCCTATTCATCTTAGCCACTACGATGCCTGACAGGAGCTTCCATGTTGTACAGAGGCAGGTTATTGGCTGGTAGTTGGATGGAATTGCACCCTTCTGGGGGTCCTTCATGATCAGGACCATCCTCCCTTGGGTTAACCACTCTGGGTGGGTCCCATCCATCAGCAGTTGGTTCATCTGTGCTGCCAGGCGTGCAGTTAGTTTCGTGAGCCAGTAGGTGTGGATCATATCCGGGCCTGGTGCTGTCCAGCTCTTCATACCTGACACTCTTTCTTGGATGTCTGCCATTGTGATGGTTACTGGCTCTTGTTCTGGGAGATTGCTATGGTCTGCTCTTAGATCCACTAGCCATTGAGCATTGGTGTTATGTGATGCCTCCTTCTCCCATATGCTCTTCCAGTATTGTTCAGTCTCAGCCCTGGGCGGATCTGTTCTTGTGTTATTACCCTGCCACTGAGAGTACACTTTGGATGGTTCGGTGGAGAACATTCTGTTTATTCTACTAGCTTCTGCATCTCTGGTGTACCTCTTTAGGCGGGTGGCCAGGGCTGTGAGTCTTTGTTTGGCAGTCTCCAGGGCCTCAGGTATAGGCAGCTTGTTGTACTTCTTAGACAGCCCTTTCTTCATCCCACCTTTCTGTAGTTCTGATAGCTGGTTCACTTCCCTCCGTGTTGCCTTAATCCTGGCCTCCAGCCTCCTTCTCCATGGAGGATACTGCTCCTTATGGCTCTTATTCATCTTGCCAAGCATCTCAAGGATCACTGTTGCTGTGGTGTACGTCAGCTTATTGGTCTCAGTGATGGTCTCAGTAGGGATTGTCTGTAGTGCTGCGTTTACGTCTTCTAGTAGACTTTCAGAGGGTACTTCAGTTAGTCTTGCTAATCGGCCTCGGGGGTTCCAGGTGTCCAGCTTGGTTATGATCTTCAATCTCTGCAGGGCTTGTTATTGGGGCTTGGTGCCCAATCTCCGGTGGGGATGATGATGATGATATCTCCCCCCTGACCTGTCGTCCTGGCTCTCCCTTGCCATAGCGTTCTTGTTGTACCCCTTCAATCTCTAGTTGTGAGAGCAGCTTCCGCTTGTTGGAACACTGAGCTACTAGTTGTTACTTGTATTACTTGTATAGTAGCATTCCAACAATTCCCTATTCTCTGCTCTTGTCCACGAATGTCTTGTTCTTGTTCCAGTAGCCCACTTCTCATCAGGTTGTCCTGGTTCCCCGACACCTGACGCGGACCTTGTTAACCCGGGCGACGTCCAAGCCGGTGTGGCTCTTGTATTCGTATCACTCATCATATATATGAGGTAGGCAGGTAGCGTTAAGGGCCCTGCCTAAGGCAATTTACCAGCCAGATCAGCCCTGGGAGTCTGGATGAGCTAGCTGACGTTATCCACTCAAGACAGTATTTTACTATGTTAGCTAGCTACCAATTTGTCCGTGATCTGCCAGGCCAAGCATATCTGGTACCTTCACTGGCCGTTTGTTGATGTTAGCAGACTCCATTTCTAAGCTAACGTTAGCTGGCACTCGAAAACGCGCATAAACGTCACATCCTTTGTATTTTCCTGGTAAAACCGTCCCGAGTCCCTTACATAGAAAAAGTCCACAGGCTGTTATAGGCACCTGAGAAAGTCGGGGAAGCTCTAATTTTTTAAGTAATGTTATAATCCGTTCACACATTGGCAAATCAAAGTGAAAAATACATGTAAACTGCAACATATAGTACCTTTAGCCCTACAATCCTTTAATTAAAAATGTACCTTTATTTCAGTTTTAGTAGGCCTCTGATGAGATTATGTAAAAATCCCTGGACTTATTCTCTTGTGATTTTCCTTTTTGTTTCCGCTTAGCTGTTTTTCCATCTTTGTCTTTCTTACCCCCCCCCCCCCAGGGAGAGTGATATGTTGGAGTACTTTCTCTCTCACTGTTTTCTTTCACAGTTGGATTGCACAGAAAAAAAATGTGCTAAAGGAATATTCTTTGATTTTGTGTATGTGTGGTATGTGTGTGATATTGTATGTAGTAGCTGTGCAATATCAAAAGTTGCTGTCTGCATACTCAGCAGGTGTAAGTGTCTGTGTGTGTGTGTTCCCACCCTACCGTTTAAATGACATCCCAGAGAGGGGCCCGAGGATGAGAATTGGAACCAGGTTACTCATTCATTTCAGAGGACTGGGATTGTGGGAAAGAAAAAAGAGAGGTGAAGGAAGAAGGTGCTGAAATAGGAAGAAGATGGAGGAGAGGAAATGGAGCGAAGAGGGTGGATAAGTCAGGATGTGGTGGGGAGGAAGACAAGGCAAAGAGGAGGGAAGAAAGGAAAATGGAAATAGGGAGATGGAGTGGAAATCAAAGCTAAAAGTAGGGGAAACGTGGAGAGAACATAGATGATATGTGGGAAGGAGGTTGTAAAAGAGACCTAAAAGAGGAAGGAGTGAAAAGTGACAAGCTAAAGGAATCAGTGATGCATTCATCCAGAATGCCTAAACCATTTCCTTTAGTTCTGCCCATTATTTCATCCCTTTATCAATTTCCACAAGATTCAGATGCATGCATGGTGTTGTACTTGTCTACTAGCTGCTTGAGACATTTTTGTGTGTGTAGTTACAAGAACTGCAAGATTTGCATATTTGTTAAATGATGTAATCATTATACTTAATTTGATCAACTCAGCTGTGTTTAAGCTAAGATTATGGACGCAGAGAAAAAATGTTCAACCACTCTTGTGGCACACTGCTTACATGTCTTAAATATAAGTCCAATGTTCAATTCAATTCAATACAAAAAGGCTTTATTGGCATGAAAGTTTCAAAAACACTGTTGCCAAAGCATCACAGCCACTTACTTTTTTTAAACAATTTTACAGACAATAATTCAAAACACCAATTACTTTGGCCCGACTCACCACTCAATACCCTCCGACCCGTGGATTGATCTGACATTGCAGGACATGTTTTCATTCATGTCCTTGGTCGTCTATATGGGTGTAGTAAAATGCTCTGCATTTACTGTTTACAGGAGTGAACAGTACAGCTTGTCGATCCTGAGATGCGTGATGAGCGGTAAGAAGTTCCTAAGGATCTGCCTGTCTCTTCACTTCAGTAGCTCGGGGGTGGATGCTGCTAACGAACAAAGGAGAGGCACAGCAGCCTTCGATAGTCTCTGCAAAATAAAGACACTCTACGAGGAGATGAGGGACGTCTGCAAAATGAACCTTAGTCACCCTAGCCAGGAAATTGCCATTGATGAGCGAATGGTTGTCTCCAAAGCCCTCATTGGGCTGAAACAATATATGAAAAATAAGCCTGTTCGCTGGGGATATAAACCCTTTGATTCTGGTGGACTCCAGGAATGGTAATACATGAGGCTTTTTTGTCGATGAGGTAAAGTTCCAGGGAAACAGTGGCAAGGGGCTCAGTCATGAGTCAAACAAACCAGTGAGTCTGAGCTTCTATAAACTGACAAATAATTCTGTCACTTTTGGTTTGGACAGAGATGACCAGTATGTGTTCCTGTGCAGTGTTTGTATGAGAAACTTTTTACTTAACTGGTTCCCATGTACACTTTTGGTTTTTGAACATCCTGTGTGGTCATTGATATTTTTTCAAAACAGGATTTTTGACAGTTTGCAAATTAGCTTCTTTACTTTGGTGATAGTACTTATGTATAGTTATCCACTTAATTGTACTTTTGTTGTAACATGATTTTGGACTGTTGACTTCTAAAGTATTCAGGAACAAGCCCACACCTCTACCTCTCACTAATTCAACCACCTGTGCTTCATTAATTCAATCACCCGGGCAGACCACATAGGCGCCTCTAACCTCTTTCTCTCCCGTTTGTCTCAAGTTCTCACGACAGTTTGTGCTCAGACTCTCACACGTTAATCAAGTTATCTAGTTAATAGGTAGTAGTTAATAGCTTCTCCCCAAGACCTGCTCTTCACCACCGAATCAGGCAGAGTTGCTACGCGTTTCTGGTTCCACCACCACTGCCAAGTTCTGTCCAAGTCAGGGATTTCTCCCAAACTATACTCCAGTCACTCCTTCTGCATTTGAGCCACTTCATCCGCATCCAGACAAGGAATCCCAGACCACACCATCAAAGTTCTCAGTCGCCAGTCTTCCCAAGCTTACCATAGCTACATCCACAGCCATCTCAGTGACATCCAAAAAGCCCATTCTTACCTAGTCCAGTGAAGTTACTTTGGGGGATGATGAAGCAGAAAGATCATTGAGATATGCCCCCGACCAGAGTCTCGACCCTCGGGTTCCTAGACACTCCAGCCACACCACAACTCCACCCGGCCCCATTTCATCCCCCGGCAATTGACCCCCTTTCATCCCTCTCCTCGACCCCCAATCATCCCACTGAACACAACCCCCATCCAACCTTTCCTGAATCCCCTAGCCATTCCAAATAAAACTACTTTTAGACTGTATGAATGGCGTGGTCTTTGTTAGTGAACACCTCCTTGGAAATTCTGCAGTAATCACTTCCGCCGTTGCTCTTTATTTTTCCTGCTGTCTAAACTGATTCCACTGCCATGTTATTTGTCAGCTGGTTAACAGCCGTGATACTCGGCCTGTGCTGCCAGGAAATAGAGATGGACAGAACTGCAAATTATACATTCAGCCAAGCTGTCTGATAGTTAGACACATGGCTAATGACTCGTATAGACCTCTTTTTTTTATGTTAACCAAAGAGTTAGCTTGTACTCTGAACAAACAAAACCTGAGTTACTGCAGGTGTTTCTTTCCCTGGGAAACTGGAGTAAGAAAAGGTGTTTCTTCAGTGGGTTTTTGTGGGATGAATGAAGTTATGTAGAACCAACACTTACTGAGAATTCACTTTTAAATAAATACTTGTGCTAAAAGGTTCCTGATATCTGTTTGTGCAGCACCTTGCAGCATACATTTGCAGATTAATGAGGGAAAAATGTTCTTTAAAGTACTTATAACCTCTTCATGCTAAAATTGAGCTCATTGTAGCACCACTCACATGTGTGATATTAAATAGTAATTAGTTTTAGTTAGCTTATAGCTATTCACGTTAACATAACGCCTACAGTTTAAAATGAAACATAGGTTTTTCTGGAATGGTTAAACAGAATTTTGAACTGTTAAATGTTTCCAGGGGATACCCACTGCAGACATTTTATTGATATATTGCCAGGACAGAGATCACATCAAGACAAAGCAAACATTTGCATTTACAAACGCTTGATGTGAGAGCTGTGCTGCGTTAATGTCATCCATCAACCTTTTCTCCGAGCCTGTCTGTCCATATCGTTCTCTAGCATTGCAGGTAATGACCTATGCCTGTCTGTTAATGACCCAAGTGTGTGTCTATATTTCATTGCTCCTTCTGTTTCAGTTTTTTTTAACAATCATTTCTAAGACCGAGGTACCACAGGTAAAACATCTGTTGTGGCTGACTTGACCAATTTTGCATTGATGTACTGTATTTTGCCACTATACAGTAGTGACATAAAATAAAGTGGCAAAAATACACTTTTACAGTATAAAAAGCTTTTTCTTTTATGAATGAAAGTTAAAAATGCATTCTTATTCCACTTTCTCTATTGCTGGTGCTAGTATAATCTGAAATTTAAATGATTTTGAATATGTTAATACCACATTGATGTTTTATTAATTCAACATAGAATGTCATTTTAAGAATTGAAGGAATCACTTCCTTATTTACTTGTGGGGCATATTTTATAACCCATCCTTCCTTACTTCCCTCCATTCTTCCTTCCTCTTCCCCTCCTCCTGACACTCCTCTTCTTCACAGATCATTAAAGGGAAGGGTGGATGAAAAGGACAGTTAGGTAGATGGATAGGTGGAAGGATGAGGAAAGACAAACATAAACACACACCAGTGAACACGCCTCCTCCTCCAACGTATTATGTCTTTGTTTTCTGATTTGCGACCTCTTTGGTTAGGGGTGGATAGGTTTAAGGAACTAAAACTACATGTTTAAGGTTGGAGAAATATTGTGATCACATTGTGACCATGCAAGCCATGGTTTCTGCTGTCAAAGTCAGAAGCTTTGTGTACCCAGCCATCCATCCCAGCATCCTCCCTAAGAGGTTTTGCAACCCAATAACAATAGGCGTTTTAGGACCAAACACTTCTGGGGACTCCCCTGAGAGGAACTACACACTGGGAAGCTCCCCCAAGAACTACGTACCTTCAAGTGCTTTTTTTCTGTTTGCATTCACACTACCAATAGGAACGCTAAATTTATGTAAGCCGTTGGTGGTTGGTATAGCAACTCTTTTCTGCGGGAAAATACAACAGGTACAACTGTCAGTCAATTTATCCGTCTTTTGTTCCATTTTTTAAGGCTACCGTTACGAGCTGTTGTTTACACGGCTAACGTTTCACACAGGCTTTAAAAATGCCGGTTGCCGGTGCTTCATTGGCTCATGTGTTCCACCAATTAAATGGTGGCTATGCATCCAATCAGACCAACATGATGTGTGGAGTTCCCCAAGGCTCAAGCTGTGGACCTCTTTTATTTAACCCTTGCTTCCATTGAATCAATTATACAAAAAAACAAAATCAATTATTATAATAATGCAGACAAAGCCCAGATTTGCCATGCTCCGTCACCAAGCGACTACAGTCCCATAGATTCTTTATGCAAAGTGCACTGGACAAATTAATGATTGTATGTTCCTGAACTTCCTTTAGCTAAACACAGACAATACAAAGACAAACTGCAAAAGAAAGAAGTCTGAGTGCTAATCTTGGCTGTCTGTCTTTGAAAACCAAAACCAAGTCAGAAATCTTGATGTAATCATGGACTGGAAAGTTGAACTTAACACAAATCACATCAAATCAATAACAAAGTCTGCATATACTGCAATATTAAAACATGATCAAGAATAAAGAATCAGAGGTTTCGTGTCCAAGCATGACCTCATGACTTGTCGGCCCTTGCATATCCAAGAAGTTATATTAGAGTCTCTTCTCAGGTCTCTGCACTGGCTTGCTTTGTGTCATATCACTGATTTTAATTTACTTGTGCTTGTATACATTTCTCAGTGCCATAGGACCAATGTAAATCTCCTTTGTCTTTTGCCGTTTGAATCCTCTCACCTGTAAAAGTCTTGCCAATTAAAAAACTGGCATTTTACAAAGCCCTGGAATACATTTCAGTACTGTCCTTTTTTTGTCAACTTTTGAAATCTACTTTAAAAACAGCCCACACATGCCATATGCTCCACCGATAAAGGAAGTCCGCCTCAGTAAGTGGCGGCTTTATCTCTAAGTTGAAGTGTCTGAGCATAAATCTTTTGAAATCCACGTCTTGGCCCTGATAACCAAATAGCACTGACTCAGACTTCAGGACATATCTCTACAAATCTGTGTTGCAGGTTTCAAATTATAATACGTTCAGGTATTTCTCCCAAGCAGGTTTATCGCTGTGACTGGCAGGTGTATATGACAATCTGACCACAACACACATTTGTCCTTTTAGGAGCCGTGCGCCATCAGGCTCTGAAATTAGTTTCGCTGTCAAAACTTTCATATTAAACTGTGAGTTCTGCTTGATGATGACAGTAATGATATTTGTATGAATAGTGATGAGATGGAGTTGATACAGCCCAGAACTTGTGACTGTGGAATAAGATAAGAATTTTATCTCTTCCCGCTTTCTTCCCTCACTTTCTTCTCCCCTCCCCTCTCTTTTTCTCTTCTTTCCTCTTACCATAAATTCTCAAATAGTGGCCTTTATTTTCCTCAACTGTAGATAGAACCAAACCTTCATTTAATATAGGCTTATGTTAGAGACAAACCTTTGTTCCTGATCATCCCTGTTGTTATAAGTATTATTTGTCTTTTTTTTACTAAAAAGCTTCCTTGTTTTCTGATCTGTGCCTGTTTTAATTTGCTGTTGATGCTTTTTGCTGTCATTACACACTCAGCAACTACCTGTTGTCTCAATAATTCAGTATAGTCATGTCCTACTCACAACCTTGTTGCTTTGAGTTTCTCTTTTTATCAGAAATACTGTTCTCACCTACTAATTCTGATCGGTTCTACTGTGCCATTTTTTCGATGGAGCTACTGTCAGTGAAACCAAACACTTCCTATGCAGATGTTAACAGCAGCTCAAAGGGCATGACCCTTCCCATTACTGGAAGGCTTTTAATGTGAAACAATATGCATGAAGTATAGAGCTTCACTGACAGTAGCTTAACACTGATCAAAAGAACGGCAAAGTACGCACAAATGGAATTAATTAGTGAATGAAAACATATTTCTGTTAATATAGAGAAGATCAGAAAAGAAGACATGACATGACAGTTGTCCTGTGGAAATGATTCAGAATTTCACATGTGAGTCATTATAGTACAGGTCAATGTTTTTACCTGGGGACTTTATTTGTTTTGCCATTATTTGAATACATTTGAAAACCAGTTTTTCTATCTGTATTAACAATACAATACCCCCACCACCACCACCTTAAAACCTCCTACGTTCTTGTTTCCTTGCCTTATCTCTTCTCCTTCTTATTTGTCTCCATTGTCACCTCTCTCCCTTCTTCTCCCTAACAGTCCCCTCCCAGGCCTCTCTCTCTCTGACTCTTTGTTCTAAGAGGAAAACACCATGCAGGCAACTAGTCTACCCGCAGGGTGGCAACATATTACTATATTCACCAGGTGTGTGTGTGTGTGTGTGTAGGCCTTAAGGGTAGTAGTGATAATACCCGGCAAACAGTGTCCATTATTGCTGTATGAAACCCTTTGACACATGGGAGGGAACACACGCTGGCTTCATGTTGGGCTGTTATATGACTAAACACACACACACACACACAAACACTGGAAAAGTAATTTTCCCTCTAACACAGCCTGTTCCATTTACACAGACACACACATTCCCACACATTTGCATCACGCTGTGTTTTTGTATAAAACATAAACACGCAATTACCGTCAGGCCTCCTGTTGTTGCTTGTATTTGTAAGGTTTCCTCTCTGAACTGCAGAGTGCTGCTGCACCAGGTCTAAAATCTAATGAACACACACACATACACACACACACAGCAGTAGGGAACATCTTTCATATTTGTCGACAGTTATTACTCTGCAATTAGTTCGCACAGAAGCTGAGTTAAATTGCATTTTGACATAATAGAATTAATGTTTGGGTCTGGGTTTGTCATTTTGAACAACACGGACTGTGATCTCTCAGGAAAAAAATAAAAAATGGAGCTGATATGAAGTAACACAGCACAAATAAATAAGTCTAAAAATGTTTACAGGGTTGCCAGGTCACACATCTGATTAGGGCTGAATCATTTGAGGAAAATAAATAATTATAATTTAAACCGTGATCATATTCTATAAATTAAACTTCAGGCCTATAGCTGTGGCCGTTTTAAAGAAGATATATTTGTACAAAGCATGATCACATATTTACCTTGGTTCTAAATGAATAGAATCAGCTTTTTTATTAAGGTCCTTCAATCATACCCCTTTTCCACCACCATGTTTGGTTTGTGCACCTAATTTTGAACCGTTCAGAGCATTTCGACCAAAAATAAATTGGTTCAGAACCTGAAAAGTTGGTTCCGGGACAACATTAATGGGCGTGTCATATTCTACAGGTTGGAAAGAGAGGATGGAGAAGGCAACAATAGTCTATGGTCTACTATGGTAATAGTCTACTATGTCTTCTTATCATTAATAGTTGGTTCATGCTTGTTTTTCTGGATAAAAACAAATATCTGTAATAACAGAACAAAAGCTAGCAGGTAATCGATGTGATCCGCCATCTTGCTACTACTGTTTACTTCCGTTGTGCATTGAGGTTTCTACCTGTTAAAAGGGAGTTTTTCCTTGCCACTGTCACATAGTGCTGCTCATGGTGGGAACTGTTGGGTCTCTGTAAATATAAAGAGTCGGTCTAGACTTGCTCTACTCGAAAAAGTGCCCTGAGATAACTTTGTTATGATATGGCGCTATATAAATAAAACTGAATTGAATTGAATTGAATTGAGCAACACCCTCCGCTGATGACGCATCCTTGATTACAATGATTTTGCTCAAAACTGGTGGAAACGCAGGCTGGTTAGATTGGCTAGATAACAACAAGGTTCCAAGAATCCTGAATGGAAACGGTTCAAGAATCAAAACTAATTTGGTGGAAAGAGGGCAACAGAGAAAAGTGTAGTATGCCAGTTGTGGTAATATAAAAAAAGGGCTGGTTTTGGAAAGTGTGTCATGTGTTTTATAACAGAATAAAACTAAACTTAAGTAAATCACACTGGACAATGTTAATTATCTGACTCTCTTTTTTGTTGTTTGGCCACCTCACAGACTTAGCTACAGCTGAGTAAATTTGCCAATGACAGTTGTCATAATCGGCAACTAAAGCTTAAGACACTGTACAAGTTGTAATTAAAATCACAGCTCTTGCAATTTTAAAATTGGCGCTCTTTCAAATCATGGGTTTGATTTTAAAACAAATCATTCAGCCTTGTTTGTTCCTGCAGCAACCCCCAACAGCCTCATTTCACTGCCACACGCTGAAGTCCTACCTGCTCAGTCACTCTGAAACACCACGGCAGCTAAAAATCTTTAAGGTAAATGAGTGACTCAGACTCACATCACTATTGTGACCATGTGTGAAGGGAAGTATGAGTTTCTGTGTGTGTGTACCCTCCAGATGGACCTGAACAGAGTGTGGCAGGTGTTCCTGCCAGAGGCATTGGGTGAGAGGGACAGATCATAACAGCTTTAACACAAACACCCTGAAACCGGCTCAGATATTACAAGGCCGTGTAAGGTTTCCATCTGCTGTCTTTGTCTGTGTTTGTGTGTCATACATGTGTGTTATATATGTTCGTGTGAAACAGATTTCAGAGAAAATCTAGTTCTATACAGTTTCTGTGTGTTTACATGTCTAAAAGAGAATAAAGTGACAGATTTCACAGAAAAGCCTTTATTTGTCTTCCAAGCTTCAGGTCATAGACTTTAATTTGCTGTTGTTCACATCCATATTAGCTGAGCAGTGTAGCACTTATGGCCCTTTTTATACATACACTGTAAAAAGGTTGCTGTAAATTTTACAGTAACTTACTGGCAGCTGGATGTCAGTAAGTTACTGTAAAGGTGTTTACAGTATTATTACTGTAAAGTTTTATTACTGTATTTTCATGTACAGTATTATTACATTAGTACTTTAAACACATTTACCGTGCATAACTGCAATCACAATTTATACTGAGAAGTTTCTAGCATTATGTTGCTGTAAAAAAATTCAATTGCAATAAACCATAATTAATTCTTTTGCTAAAAGAAATCACAATTACTCATAAACATTTATCCTTAAAATATGCTTTTTAAACATTTACGTAAAATGTCACAGGATCACTAAAATTACTATAATTCATCCTGAATGGAACATGAATGTCTGAACCAGATTTCATCACAATCCATCAAATAGTTGTTGAGACATTTCAATCTGGACCAAAGTGGTGGACCGACCAATTTCTAAAATGTGAACTTAAACGTGCTGAAAGCATAACAGGCATTACAAATATAAAATAAAACAAAAAATCAGTTTGTGTTGTTGTTGCTGTTGTGTTGCATTTCAGTAATTTTGCCAAAGTCCACAAACTCTCTAATGAGAGATGCCACGAGGAGATTCAGGCTGGTGCTTTTTCTTTGGACCCTCTTCGCAGATTTTCAGCTGACCTGTGACTTTGATTGGCATTTGAAGTCATCAGGGTTGATTCTCAGAATAAACCTGCAAGCACAAGAAAAAATACATTATTTCTCAAACCAGTGTTTCCCCAACTGTCAGTCACAGGCACTTTAATGTTTAGCACATTGAGTTTACCTGTAATAAAATGTGCTGCATACACATTTGCTCTAATACCCCCTCATCAACACCAGCACATCACATTCCATCATGTTTAACACTATTCATTCTGTAAAAGTGGATGTTGATGCGGATGTTAAATGTACTTTTCAGACTGAATATTGAAATATTGCAAACAAACTATATACAACTATACAATATATAGACACTAACAGAACCACCAGACGCGGACCTCTGTTTTTCCACATCAAGGTGTCAGATGCAAACCTTACAAGTCAACACACCACATGCTAAATTGATTGAAAAAGATAGAGTGGCACCTGAATGGGCCTTATAGTCCTCAGAAGCAAAGACAGAAAGGACAACATCTCTTGTGATGACAGAGGCACAATAATACATCCCAATTTGTGACTAACACAGAAAAGACAGCATCAAGATATGGTTACTAGAACATTTATCAGCAAATCACTATAGTAAACATGAAAAAAGTTAAGTGTTTTGAACAGATAAAGAGTTGAGTGCTCAAACACATAGATTTGCAAATGAACCTTCCTGACAGGTTGTATGCATAACTATTGGTAACATTAATGATTAATAGCCTGTCAGGTACAACATTTTCTGGTTATTGGCCTTTAACCAGTTAACAGCAGTTGTTCATTTATCTCTCAGTTTTGAAAATGCATGTTCCACGCTGCTGTCATGCACCACCTGGAATTACTCTATTAACATTTGGATAGTTGTGGCTGGTAGCAGCAATTTACCTTGCATCCTCAAGTGGAACATTGCCAAATTTGTCATAAATGTGACTTCTACATCATTGCCATCATCATCTTTGTCATTCTCTAAATGCATATAACTGTCATCATGGATGCCCCTTTCATGCCTACAGCTTGATGCATCATTATCCACTTGTGCGGGGTTCTCCACAGAGTCTTTGTGTTTCCTGCTGATGTGGGATGTGAAAGAGGATTTCACATGAAAATGTTTTTTTACAGTTGGGAAAGGGGCAGGTAACCTTCTTCCCATCTCTTACATGCCATTTTAAATGGTCACACAAGCTGAGCAAATTGGGAGATGTATGCCGGCATCCTTCAACCTGACTACATCCATTTGAGCAGGTCTACAGCTGACGTTAGGTTTATTTGACTGTGTGTGCTTCTGACGCATGTGTGTCTTAAGTGCAGTGTCTGAAAACTGCAAGGACAAGTCGGCAAACCACAACCGAACCCAGAATTAGTCAGGTTCCTGTGCATCTTTATATGGTGGTAAAGCGGTCGCAGATACATTACATTGTTTGCACACAAATGGCGTGACCATCTTGATAGCTAACGCAAACTAGTTGCTCGATAAATATTAAGCTAACCATCAAGTTGCCGCCAGCACGGCGCCAATGTTGAAACATAGAACGTTAGCTACTATGAGAGGCAGCTGATTTAATGTTAACGTAGAGTGTTTAACTTTTGTTTGTCTGCTTAGCTAACGTTGACTTCGGCTAACTTAGTAGATGTTAACTTACTCACCAGTTGATGCACCGCAACCACCGATGACCACCGTCAACAGCCAGAACGCAGACTTGAAAATAAAAAACAAAAGGTGGACTTGACTTGACAATACTAACGTTATAAAAACTGAGCGTTTAACAAGCGTGCTGTTTACTCACTTTGCTCCCCAAGTTTTCTGTTACCAACGTTACTGTAACGTTACCAAACACTCCTCCCGATTAAAGTGGTGAGCCACTGGCAGGGGAACGCAGTCATTGCAACTCAAGAAATATTTAGCTTAAAGCTGGGGGAGGCAGAATCTGTGCAACCTAGGCAAAACCTTCCGCCTCTCTCCCTGCTGCCTCGTATCGCTCCGCTAAGCCCCTCCCACCAAACCCACAACAACGACCGGCAGCAGAAGGAGTCGGTTCCCCTGTGAAACCGTATTCCTCGTAGGGCTCGCTCTCCACGGCGTGAGCCTCACCGAGACCGCGGTCCCTCCCGCCGTGACTTGTTGTCTCAAAGACGCCCCTCCAGCGCTTCGCGGCCGCAGAGCAGAGCGCCCCAGGCTTCAGAGGCAGCTGCAACGCCGTCCAGCAGCGGGAAGAGAGGCTAGTACACCACACACACACACCACTGTCCCCCGTCAACAGTTATTCCTCACTGTTTGTCATCAGGCCTCTTTGCCACTCGTCGTTATGAGCGCCATGGCATTGAACATAATGAGCCTGAAGCTCCGTGTTGTTTTGTACTATACGCCGCTGTAGGCAAAGGAGGTGTTGGACATTTATCACAAGTTTCAGGATTTTCGGCAGGATTTTCCTCCACTGAATCAGGTTTTCACCGTCTGAAGGGACGTGTACACACATCTGCTCTTGTAGCTTAGCCAATACGAACACACTGTCTCTCTGAAATAACCTGTGATTGGCTAAAGTCTATCGTCACGGGATAGATTTTCTGAAGCCTGAAAACAAAGGCAAGGGGGGGGGCTGAAATGGAGGTCTGCTCTCAGACCACTTTAATTACAACATGCTGCACGGTTAATATGGCATTTTTGCCCAGTGACGCCAAAAGAAAACTGCCTACCCCAGCTTTAAGCCATTTTATAGTGTTATACCAGAAGATGAAAAGACCAAATAACAGTGTTAAGAATAAAAAATGGTTAAAAAATATTTCATATATTATTTGAATAATATTTTGCGAATATTAATAACCAATGTTAGCTAGGCTATCTAATAATCTTTATGTAATTTATCTAAGTTATAGACCGAGTAAGTTAACAGTTATATATTTTTATCTTTTGGCTAACGTTGCAATAGAACTATAAGACAGTGGGGAAAAGGTACGTCTACTTGGCTATAGTGAGTACATTTGAAAATGTCTCAGTTTTAAATAAAATAATGATAAAAATAATATACTTACGGATTTTGTTGAGGTAAGCTACTTCTCTTCTCTTTTTCTCTTCTCTTTGTCCTTTTACCGCCACTTCCAGCAAAACGGTAAAAAAAAACTTGAAAAAAAATCTCCCTTGCCATTGGTCAGTTCTCGCGGGCAGGAATACTACTGTAAATTGATTTACAGTGATTGGTGTAAATTGATTTACAGTAGAGAAGAATTAGTAGTGACCAAATATTTTCCCATAATCCTTTGCTATTTACAGTAACATACTGTATACACATTACACAGTATCTTATTGTACATATTACAGTAAAATACTGTTCATATTACAAAAATCGGTTACAGTGTAGCCACCTGCCCAGTGTCTTTTTACTTGCTATAAACTTTGTAAGAGATGCAACGCGTTGGTCCTTAGACCTTCATCAGGTAAAACTGAGGAACAAACAACATTCCAGACAGATGTAGCCAACACCTCCTCAGGTGAAGCCTATCAGAGACCATGTGCTGTCAGGCAATCAGTCCCACAGTCTGTATGCAATTAGCAAATTAGAAGGCACATCCCACCATCACAAATGGTGAAATTGCTTCATGTAAAGTCATGCTGCATTTAGCTACTAGCAGTTTCTATTTGCACTGTGACCATGTAGAGATAACAATCTGCCAGATTACTTTTGCTTCTGGAGAAAGCATCTCGTTGCCTTGTACCTGTGACATGTGCAATGACAATAAAGTTGAATCTAATCTAAACATAATGATTATTAGGCAAGATATGAAGTTGTAAAGAGCAACTTTTTAACATGATTTCTTAATGAATTTATTGACGTTTATGTCACTTATCCCCAAATAGAGTGACTTCCAGTGATTCCAGATGTATGTATATGTATATTACAGTCTTAAAAGGGGATGTGATGTTTGTCACAAAATGTATCAGATAGAGTACCAAGGGTTAAAGCTGGAAGTCAGCCATTTGAACTCGTAGTCATTGCCTCAGTTAAATTCCAATGTGCTGCAGTACATACCTAACACAATGAAAATGTGTCATTGTCTTATTAATGTGCAGCATGTTTGTATGTGCATTCACCCATCTATCTGAACTCGTGCCTGCTATCGCATCATGTTTGCTTGTGTTGTGTTTCAGCTGCCGTTTGTAATCCTTCAAAGCCTTGTCAGTCCTGGACGCTGAAGCCAAATGTGATGTGACACTTTAATAATCACCCAAAGAGTGCAGCGTAGGTGTGCCAACAGGATTAATGTTACACCAAATGTGTCAATACACACAGCCGAGATGAGTTACATATAAGTGAGGAATGCACTGAGTGGGAGGCTGATTGTGAGTGTGTATGACTGTGTGAGTGTGCAATGAGGGCTTAGAAATGGCCGAGCCAGAGAAAGAAACGCACAAGGGGTCCAGATTATGCAATATCAACTCTTTCAAGCTGAGCTGAACTCTTTCTGAGGGCTTTATGGAGCTTATAGATGCCCACCTATGCAGATTAGAGAACAGGGAATATACATTATGTAAATATGACCATGATAACCACGGTCTCAGTTATGCATCTGTGCATGCATACATATATATATTCTTTTATAAATACATATATATTAAGAGATCCACAAATTAAGTTAACTAGTTCACTTAGGTTCTCTAATCACCTGTCAAGCCTACTTATACCTGGTCAACCCATCCTGTCCTGTTTGTCTAAGTTTCCTCGACCCACCCTCCCTTTCCCTGCCCCTCATCCATTTACCTCCTGACCCCTATCCCTCCCTCTGCCCATCCCTGTTCACATCCATCCACCCTGTTTTCCCTCTTTTCATGCCCTCTTATTCAATCCTGTGCATACCTCTTTCCTTTTCCAGGTACTGTCTGGGGTCCATAATTAGCTCGGTTGACTCTACTCCAGAGACAGATCCCCCACACTGAGTCTCCTCCTCCTCCGCCTTCGATCAATCCAATACATTCATCCTAAACCGACCTAAACGGACAATTTCCTCCCTCACATCCATTCATTCATCCTCAACATCCTACACTTCCTCATTTCCCCCTGTAGTATTCTTCAGGTAATACTACTGGGGGTGCTACACATGAAGTGTACCACAAATAATCCCAAAGTGTATTTCAATGAAACAAAGCGCCAGAAAAATCTACCACAAAGAAATGCAAAGCGGCTACGTTCGGTTATTATGTTTCCCATTTTGAACATAATCATAGAGTTTTGTGAGAGGTAGGTAGGGAGGTAATTGTATGCCGTGAATTTGAATTCAATACTTAATTCACACAGCTGAGAAAGAGCACTACAGAAAAAAAATGAAATTAAATACGTTTTGTCTCTTAATCCTACAGAATAACAGCATTGTCAGTCTGCATTGAGTCTTCATCTGGTTTTGCCTGCTAACACAGTGAGAACAATCTTTTTTGTCTAGTGCTGTTTCTACTTACTGGAGACTTTTCTGAGTATTCATATCTTGCATTATTTTGAGACATTTCTTTCTGAGTTGTTTATGAGTTGATTTAACCAAGTTTAGCAGCACCAGAAGTGAGTATAATTATCTCAGGCCATTGTTGAAAGAAACAAATATATGACTTAAGGCTTAACACTTGAATAAATTGCTTTTATTATTAAATAGAGTTGTTTTTCTGTCTCCACCTACTCACAGGTGGCCAGGGCAACCTAGTTTTCAGAGTTCATCTCCCTCTAAATGAATTAAGCCATTCTTTTTTTTTTTTTTTTATTCTAATTGAAATAAATCCTCCAGGCTCCATTTTCGTATGGAGTAGCAGCAGATGTTAATTTAAATCAGTCTATAAAAGGCTGAAAGAGGGAGGGAGATAAGTCCCAGAGAGATCGGAGAAACAGGTTGTGTGTGTGTGTGTGTGTGTGTGTGTGTGTGTGTGTGTGTGTGTGTGTGTGTGTGTGTGCTTTGAGGGGTACTGTGCGAGGAAAAGATTGATTGTACCTTCACATTTGCCATATTTAAGTTGGTTTAATGTTACCTGGAATTACATTTAAAACAAATTAAAGAAAAAAAATGAAAAATATGAGCTTTCAATTCAGTGAAAATATGCCCCAAATCACATACTTACCCTGTCTACTCTTTCTAGGCATGCCGATACAGTGTCTTAATTTAGAGATATTTGATGTCACTACCCCAATTCAATAGAGGTGAATGACACGGTCCCATTGCCAAGGGGGGGGGGGGGGGGGTGCACAATGGGGTCAGGTGCACCCCTTAATCTTCCAAAATTAATTTTCAGTTAAAAATACTATAATGAGACTGATTAAGAATTGCAGCATTGCTGCTTCATGTGGTCCTGAGGAGATTCCACACAGATGCTGCAGACCCCCCCACCCCCAGATGGGTAGGGTGTGTTAAGGATATTGTTTGTTTGTTTTTTTTTGTCACCTGCGATATATTTTCTTTTAATTATTGTGAGCAGTGCGAGCTTTCCGGATGGTTTCCTATAATATTTTGTGCAATGTCCTGTAGTCATTTGTTTGTAAGCCTATTGATCTGTTGTGGCAGGAAGGTTTGGACCAAATTCTGTGCTGTCAGCATAGTTATACTGATGACTAAAGTAGCCTACATTTCTTAACTGTGCTGTTTTCATACTGTCATATTGTTTCACTGACCAAACGTCTTGTGGTGATGTCAAGATGTGATTTACAACGTTGCAGGGGCATTATGAAAGTCTTTTGCACAAAAGTGTAATTAAGTCTAACTGTAATGCTGTGGTTTTATTGGCTAACTTACAAATGTGTTAAATGCAAAAATTAAGAAAATCACATCACATTGAAAAAATATTATGAATCTTGCATAAGGATCATGATGCAACAGTAAATTCGCTGCATCAATTCCTCCCTAAATTATGTTCAACAACATACAATGAAACATACCAACTTATCATCAGTTTCTTGTTTTAATAAGTCTGTATGTATAATGAGAGACTTCTATTGTTTTAAAGAGTTACGTTAATTCTGTGTAATAACAGGAAAGTTTCGTGAAATAAAAAGTTACATGTTGTTATAATAAAAACTTGAAAAAAACTGAATAATTTGGCACCTAGTAATAAGGAGAAAATGTGTCAAAATAACATGAAAATAATCTTGTTATAACATAAAAAGGAAACGTTTGCACGTTATAATGAGAAACTGAGCAAATCATTTTTTTTGTAATGGTGACAGCAATTCCAGACACCCTCACGTTGACCACCCATGGGTTCTTGTGTCCAAAACACCTTCTGCAGTCCACACGTGTGGCCTTGTACAGCCTGTCGAGCCGCCCGTCTGCTCTGCCATTTGGAGCTCTGCTTGAGTCTTTGTCTGATGTAGGCCAGTGTCACTACACACACGCACACACACAAACACACAGAATGAACTACATTGTGGCCCAGGGACACACATGCTCAAACCACATGCACTCATATCTACAAAGGCTCACTGTCTTGTGCTAATTTGAGCTCTATGTGATCTCTGAACACTGGCACATAGGTAGAGAGTGTGTATGTGTTCATCATAGAAACAGCCCAACATGAAGCAAATGTGTGTGTGCCTCCCCTGTGTCAACAAGCTTCATAGAGCAATAATGAGCACCATTTTTGCCCACATAGTAGAACACACACACACACACACACCTCCTTGGTGGATAAAATAATGTGTTGCCTGGTGGACTGTTGAGCTCTATGGTAGTTCTCTCTTGCTGATGCTGACAGAGACGTCCTGTATTCACCCACCTGCAGTCATTTAGTGTAAGAGCCAGAAAGCTCAAATCACACCATGCTTTTTATGTTCAGAAGAATAATCGTGAGTGAAGCTTTTACAGAAACTGGCTTTATTGTTTCTGTACATGTGTGCAGCCTTTAAGTTTGTTCATACAGTACATCTTCTGACCGTCCAGTGTATAGGTCTACATCGTGCTTGAATGGCCATACATCACTTCGTGCAAGAAAATACAAATTTTATTTTATTCTTTACATATTTTGATGCACACAACTGGTGTCAAAGTTGAACCTGCAGGAAATGTCTGTAAATTGTGATGGATGTGTCAGGGTCCGTCAAGTCAAATAGTCTGTGTCCTGTGTCGTGTTGTTTCCTGTTTTATTTTGGTAGTCTGTCTTGTGTCCTGTCAAGTTTTCCGCCGGTGTGATTGCCCTAATGTGTTTCACCTGTGTCTCACTGTCTCCTCCTCCTCAGTGTATATAAGGTGTGTTTCCCTTCCCTTCTGTGCCAGATTGTTTCAACCCCGTGTGAGCTTTCCAGTGGTTTTTTTCTTCGTGTATGACCCTCGTGTTTGTGAACCCTTGTTTGTGTTTTGGACCTGTGAGTTTTTGCCTTGTGTTTTGGATACCTCTGCCTGATTGGATTGTGTACCGAACTTTTGGACATTAAAGTATTTGGACTTTTCCCCCGTTTCAGTCTGCTTTGTGGGTCCTCTGTCTAGTGAGCTTGACAGGATGTTTAATTGTGGTTAATTGTCTTTTCAGTTCACCTTAATTTTCTCTTTCAAAATGAAACCAGGGATGAGTACAATGTTATCAATACTGATAGGAATTATGGTGGCAATAAGACCCAGGTTGTATGAAATTGGAATTGGAGTCTAGGTCTCATGCTGAAGTCTACAGCCCTACAAACACTGGATGAGATGTGGTCCTCCCTACCAGCTTATTACCTTAATTTCTTCATCTTGTCACACCAGAGAAGGTAGATCCAAGCCGGGAAATCAGAGGTCATCCTGTATACCTCTACTTCACCAGAACCAGCTGGCATCATGTTTGTAATTAAACAGTTTGAACCACATCTAAAGGTGTATTAAGGGCGTTTTCACACCTATAGCTGGTTTGTTCTGGTCCGACTCAGTTGATGAGATTGTAAACTTGGAGCGTTTTCCCCTTAGTTCGGTTTCTTTTCACATGGAGAAAAATCAGAGCGAACCAAAATGCCTCACTGCAAACCAGGTGAGAACATTCACTCTGCTTATAGGTCAGATGTGTCTGGGGCGGGAGCAAGAAAGTAAATACAGTCATGATGTTACACACTCCGGTACAGCTCAAACTTGCGGAGTACACCTGGTAGTCAGGTCGGATTGAGGTCGGATCACATTCCCACCACAAACAAACCGCTCCAGAGTTAGTTTGGAACCGGACCGAGACCACCTGTAAAGGGTCTTGGTGCGTGCATGTGTGTGTGTGAGTATGGTTTTGTATGTCCATGCCAGAGAGGAAGAGTGACAGGCAGGGGCGAGAGAGACCTCTGAGAGTGACCTGACACCGCTCATCAATCTGAACAACACACACACGGCCTTAGCGGTATCATGTTGATGTTTTTCTACATAACCTTTTAGAAACTGCCAAATCATCTTTGTCCCACGAAGACCCCCTGAACTGGTGTGTGTCTCAGTGTGTTTTAGAATGTGTGTGGCCTATCAGCGGTGTGCATGTATAATTTCATGTGTGTTCATTACCGATGCTGTGTACAGCACATAAAGCTGTGTTTGTGTGCTGGAGAACTCGGCACTGCTGTTGTTCAGCATGAAGTACAGGGTCTGAAGGCCCAGAAAATTGCCAATTCAGAAACAAGACACAGAATCGTTACACACAGACTTCACTTTACAGTATCTGTGGAAACTCTTGTTTGACAAGCCCATTACCATAGTATTAGAATTAATATCCTTTCATTTTCTACCTGCTTTTGTCGCTGCAAATAAATCCTCCTCTTTTTCGGTTTTATAATCTCGTCATCAACTTTCTGTCTAAATCGACTTCCTTCTAATTCTTTTATTCTGTCTAACCTGCTCTCCTCTTCTCTCAGCCGCCCTCCAACCTACAGTGGGTTTGCAGAGGCTGGAGTCCCCTATAACACTGTGTGTGTGTGTGTGTGTCCAGAGCTAAAAACAGATTTAAAAAGCTAGAGACTTGACAATGTGCACATTAATGTTTGTGTACATGTATGTGAAGTGACACTGAGACACTTTTCAGGAGAAATGTGAGGTGTGTGATGCAGCTGAGGGCAGTGAAGAGCTCAAAAAGCCGACTAATTCAGTGTTCAGTGTCGGTTAAACCGCTTCTCTTACTTACAAGATTATACTGGACAAAATTATTTCCCTATTATCACTGCTTTGGCAGGGGAGATTTTAGGTGGTGAAGATGCATCATTCCAGTAGGTATATATGTATGTATGTATGTATGTATGAATTAATTTGAATTTAAATGTAAATGTTTGTGTTTCCAAGTTTGAGATGAGTCAAGATACAGGAAATAAGGTAGAAAAAAGTATTGGACTGTTCCAGCTATGCTTTCTTTATCTAACAGGACTGTATTTGAAGAACAGGTCTTGTAACAGTATATTCTAATTGCACAAGTGTCATGTCTCGTCAGTTATGTTAAGTTCCATGTCTGTCATGTTTCTGTTTCCTGTTCTGGCGTGTCTGTTTTATTTTGAAAATCCTAACCTTCCCTCTCGTTTCAGGTCCCTTAACTTCCTGCCTTTGTGATTGTCTGCCCCGCCCTAATTGTTTCCACCTGTTCCCCATTACCTCTTGTGTATTTATTGTCGGCGTTTCCCTTGTCTCGTTGCCAGGTTGTAACCTATACACACAGTCTTCATGTCATGCTCTTGGATACTTTGAAAATTCTGATTGTAAGACCTCTTCTACTTTTTAATTAAAACCTTTGAAAAAGCCAGCCTGATCTCAGCGTTCTGCATTTGGGTCTACCTGCTTTGTTGCCAGCGTAACAACAAGATATCTTGACGGTCCTGTGGATGTGTATTGCTTTATTTTATTGGCTTGTTTAATAACACTGCACTTACTTATATTTATATTTTTATTACTCTTGGTAAATGGACTTCACTTATACAGCACTTTACAGATTGGTCTCATTCACCCATTCACACTCACATTCACACACCGATGGTGACGGAGCTGCCATGCAAGGTGCTGGCCTCCTTGGAGCAACTTAAGGTTCAGTGTCTTGTCCAAGGATACTTCGACGTGGGCAGGAGGAGCCGGGGATCGAACCGCCAAACGTGGGATTAATGGACAACCTGATCCTGAGCCACAGCCACCCTCTTGTAGTTGTCCTGCATATTGCACTACATGTTTGTCCCCTCTTTTGTATCTTGTTTTCTTCTTGTTGTTGCACCATATGTGTAGTCTGGATGTTTGTTTCACTCCCACAGAATGTTGCATCATTCATTCTTTTTTGTTTTGCACCGGGGACGAGGAGAAACACAGTTTTATTCCTCTATTTACTGTACTGCACTGTTTACAGATGGATGACAATAAAGTCTCTCTTATCTTATCTTAACAAGGTTAGGAGTCTACAGCCAAAGTGCCATAGCTAATGGCTCTGTGAGGCTTCACTTAGGCAAAGCAGTACTTTGAACTAAATGCTAAACATCTATGCTAACATTCTAATAACCATAATATAAATTATATTGGACAAATTTCAATTTTGACCTGATGGTGGTGTAAAGGAAACGTCAGAGGATTATACGTGATTACAATTCATCCTGAGGGGGACATGAATGTCTGTACCAAATTTCATGATAATCCATCCAATAGTTGTTGTGACATTTTACTAAAAGCCAAAAATATCAACCTCACGGTGGCGCTAGAGGAAAAGTGAAATGATCACCAAAGTCAGCAGGATTCATCTTCTGGGGCCCATGGATGTCTATACAAAATGCCATGGCAGTCCATCTCATAGTTGTCGAGATATTTCAGTCTGGACAGAAAGACCAACCAACCAGACATCACCCTCCATACTTACCATAGCATGGCAAAAACAGACACTATGCAATATGTGATACGGTTATGTGTTGGTTAAGATTGTGCGCCAAAAATACCCATAAAAACATATGTTTGACAGAGCGGGTCGTCCATTAATCACAGGATTGGTGATTCGAGCCCTTGCCCGCATGTCGAACTGTCTTTAGTCAAGACACTGACCCCCAAATTCCTTAGGCCAGCACCTTGCATGGTGGCTCCCTGCCACTGGTATCTGAGTTTGTGAATGGGTGAATGAGAGGCAAATTGTAAAGTGCTTTGGACAAAAGCACTGTATAAATACAATCCATTTGCAAGGAAGGGAAAGTTATATGATTTAGGTGTCGGACATGATGGAATACCTTCACTTCAGCTTTGATGAGAGAGGTGGTTTGAAGACAGCACACACTGTAAATGCAACACTCATGTCAGCTGTTTGATTGGTCCAAAATACACAACTGATTGTGTGTATGAATGTATCCAAATCTATCTCAAAGTACAAAACGGTGGCACACCGTCACAGTCAATGTCAGACAAAAATAGACAAGCACACACAAAAACGTATAAGCATTACAACACATACACACTAACACCTAAACTGGAGAAGAAGAAAAAAGCAAATCCACATACTCACACATTCACCTGACACACACACATAGACACACACACTGTGAGTGGTGTGGGTGCTTCATTAGTCCTGGTTAATAAAGTGTAAAGGATTTTCATTAGTGCTGACGAGCCAGCTGGCTGAGGACAGAGCTGACTGACAAGAGGTCAGAGAGGAGGAGGAGGGATGATAGAGGGAGGGAAGAGAGGAGAAAGAAAAGAGACAAGGACTCAAGTTTATTTTTAGAGCACTTAAAGAAGGACACATGGTGGTTGACAAAAGAGTAAAACTGTCACAAATGCATAGAAACAGGACAGTGATGAGAATAGAAAATAGATGGAAGGAGGGAGAAAGAGAAAAGTATGGGAAGAAATTAGGAAAATCTTGGAAGAATGCGAGGCAGGAAAATTGGTAAAAAATAGCAAGAGTGTAAGGTAGGGGGGAAAGAAAACAAAGAGGAGGAAGAAAGATGGAGAGATGAAAAAGAGGAAGTAAAGAAAGAATAGGAGGAGCAAGAATAAAAGAGGAGAAAATGAAGACTTGACTAAGAGAAGGAAGGAGAATCACACAGAGAAAAAAATAGAAGCATCCAAGAAAATAGTACTAGGAGGGATGGAGGGAGAATTGTGAAAGACTGATTAAAAGAAGAGAATAAGGGAGGGAGGAGGTATGATTAATGGGAAAGAGGGAAGAGAAGAAGGTGGGATCCGTTAGACGTAACAAGCTACACATGGAAAGAAGGGGAGTAGGAGGTGAAAGGAGGGAAGGAGAAATCTGTTAAGTGTCTTGGGATAGAGGGATGGATTGAAGGAGAGGGAATACCTAAAGAAGGCAGATAAAAGTGGCACAGACAGAGGACAGAGAGCTGCAGGGGAAGTCAAGTCAGCTTTATTTAAAGAAGCAGTCACAGAGCACGCACAAGCAGGACGGAACTTTTTTTAAATACCTGATTCTCAGAATTACCCCAGAATTCACCAGCTGCTTTCTCTAAAATCAACCCTGCTTTTGTCTCGGGTCATACGGCTCTTTGATAATGACTTAAAGTTCCAATAGTTTTGATCAAATTGGCCAGTTGCTAGTGAGTGAGAAATGGATGAAGAGATATTTTTTTTTGCCGTGGTAGGCAGCTCTAACCACTGCTATACATTTTTTATGTGGTTTGTTTAGTACTTTTATTCTTTTAGTGCGTTTTTTGTGTTTATGTGTTATGTGAAGCACTGTGTAACTTTGTTGTGCTATATAAATAAAGATATAATCTTATATTATATTTGAAGGATCACCACTAAACTGCACATACATTCATAGTATTCATAGGCACTTGTTCAACACTTTAGTTCAGGATACCAGTAAAATACTAATGACCAACTTTCTGTCAACCTCAGCTGATTTTTGAGATTAGTGCTAAAATTGCTAAAATTCCCATCAACGTTAAACATCAGCAAGCTAACAACAAACAATAGTTTACATGCTAAATGTCAGCATGTTAACAATTGTTGGATTTTGTCCACCTATTGTTTGTATCTAATAATCTTTGTGCAGGTGGGGGGTGATATGTACCAGTGCTATGTACTAATGTGAGCCTGTTCATTTTTCCTTTCTTTTTTTGTTTGTTGGTTCATTTTTGCTAGTTTCTGTGTGTTTGTTTATACATACAATAAAAAATCGATCCAAAAAAAACCAAACAAACTATTGGATGCTAATGCTTACTCTAGTCATGTTAACATGCTACTGTTGAGTCCAAGTATCCTGCACCTTAGACAGTGGACACTGAGTTAAGTCTGACAACAAACTGAGCCTGACAAGCAGATGGACTAAACCACTGTGTGTAGAGGATAAAATCTTAACAACGCCCTTTTCTCTGGCACCACCCAAAGGCCAAATGTGTTTTTTCCCCAATAAGGGATAAGAATCTAAAAAAAAAAAAAAATCCATCCAACAATTTTATTTTCTTGTTATGTTATGAACCTTACAGCCTCATGGGGCTACTCACCTGGAAATATGTCTCCAAATCACACTGTTTATTTAGAAATGAACATGAACAAAACATATTCTGCCATTTTAACATGAACCTATTTTTCGTGAAAGTGAAAAGGCTCTGTTAACTTTACATTACCCTTTGAACACGGCATGATCCCCTGCTGGAGCTGAGATATTATAGACTCAAGATAAAAGGCATATAAGAGGGCATTAACACAAAATGGGTGAAAAACAAAAACCTTGTGCTAAAATGTGATCTTGCAATAAATGTGAAAATAGAGAGAAAAACAAGTGCTATCCTCCATCTAAAATGACCACATTGACCTACATTACTATGTCAATTTATGTCACTTTATATGTGATATGTTTAACAAGTAGATGGCAGCATGAGCTAGACTTTGAGCCTGTGAGTTGTCACTCATTAGGGGAAAGCTGATATTCTTATTACAAGTTAATTGATGGTAATTAACAGTTTCTGTTGTCTTGTTGACTGTTTTCATCTCTCAAGCACTTCACAGTGACATAACTGTGACTAACAACATTTCTGTTTGACATAATTTTCCCTGCTGTGCTCCATTAAATGAATGCAGTGTTTATGAAGGTACATCAGTCTCAAAACATATGAAGTATTATACTTTTAACTTGTTTTCCTACCAAATATCTGCCAACCTGTGTTAACTAAGACTACTGTGCTAAATTATATTAAACTATATTACATTTGGATCAATGTTATGACATTTTTGTGCATGGACGTTATGTTCATGCAAACTCCCATGGGCTGTCTTTGAAACCTTTTCATAAAACTGTTCACATGACGTGTATTTCCAGTTCTAACTAGAAGTGCATTGCAGTTTTCAAAAAATAATTTGTGGAGAGATAAACAAAGAAATGGACAGAAGGACATGTTTTTGTCCTTGTCATTCAGGGGTGACACTGTCCTGCTGCCCCTGACACACTAAGAGACAGAAAGAGGTGTGTGTGCATGTGTGTCTTTGGGTGTAACAGTGTGCCCTTCCAGATCCAGACAGGACACAGTCTGACCAAAGTCACCTCCTCATGACAAACAGCTCTCAGACAGCCCCGTGTGTGTCTCTCTCCCTGTGTATTAAACCCTCTCATACACAATTAGGACGACGCACAAGCTGGCATTTCTAAGGTTGCAAATGTAGATCCAAGAACCTACAATTAGAGTTAAACTACAAAATATAATCAAGAAAATGAAAGCAAATATTATAAACCAGTTTGCAGCTGCTGCAGCATCCCCTCTACTGTTGACTTGCACAAATCTTTTCTGGGACTTCAAATCTAGACAGAGGAGGATGTAGGAAAATTTCCTCCACCGTGTGAGTTCTCAAGTGATTTGCTGCGAAAAATAAAGCCCCCCCCCATCCTCTCCCCCTCGTCTCCAGCACAGTTTATGGCCTCGGCTCCTCTGTCTCTATTTTGATCTGTGGAATGAGTTTATCCATATTTAATGATCATCCTAATGAAGCTTTCACCTCGTGTCGTGTTTGTCTGCTCTCCATTTTCCTCTCCTGCCTCCTGAGCACAGACAGTTTGTCTAACAAAAAAACGCATCGGCTTTCTGGGTAAAAGACTGCAGGGACATTAAACTAGAAAATATTATCAGGTATAAGTTGTGTGTGTAAGTTGGCTTGAGTGCACTACAGATGTGTGTTTCTTGCATTTGTGTGCTTTTGCATGTCTGTGTGTGCTTAGAAATGTGTGCATGTGTGTGCATGTGGCCCATTACTCCAGGCTAAATGACTAAAGGGCCCCCATGGTGCCCGTTGAGATGCCCGACTAGAGTGATGGGTTCCTGGCTCAGATGAAGGGGTCCTTCAGGCAATAGGCTGGATGACAATGATCTATTACCATGGCAAAGGCCTGTCCCTGCGGCCCACACACACACACACACACACACAAAGATGGAATCAGACACACACATAGAAAACACACTCGTTCTCTCTGTGCTGCTCTCTCGGTTGTTTACACACACTTCATCTCGCTCAGTCCCTCACTCACTCACACACACACACACACACACACACACACACACACACACACACACACACACACACACACACACACACACACACACACACACACACACACACACACACACACACAGGTCCTTCACTAGCTCTCATCCATTATTTAACATGGAGAACTCCCATCGAGCGGTGTGGAGGTATGGGGCAGAGTCACTGGGAATGAACGCTCTAATTAGAACAGTGAATGGAGAGATTGGCTTTGGAGGAACAGAAAGGTAGAGGGAAGGTGAGAGCTTGCGACAGATTCAGCTGGGGGAGGAAAAGGAAGACAGAAAGAGGGAATAGCTCAGAGGGGAGAGTGTGAGGAGAGACCAATGTAAGAGAGAGACTGCTTTAAAATGAAAGAAAGTAGAGATGGAAGGACAGCGGTTTCAGAGTGGGGAAGGGGTAATAAAAGGATGGGATTGGTGGGGCTTTAGAAATGGAAAAATGAAGGGAGCGATAATTATTAGTGTGACAGTGAGGGGGAAGATATGTTTTTGAGGAAATTATTATAAATGATTATAATTATTATCTTGCTTGGCTGACATAAGCTGCATTTACATTCAAAGTGTTTGAAAAGATGAAAAAACCCCTCTTCTTCTTCTTCTGTTATATTTCTAGCAGATTAGATGCTTCACAGCAGGCGAAACCACTTTGAACACGTCAAAAAAGTTTTATTCTGATTAATACTTTGGGCATGTCTCCAACAAAAAAGTTGTATCAGTCACTGGTAGGCTTTGGCAAGAGTTGTCATATCGCGCAGGTTTAACATAATATATGATTTTTATTAAGTTTTACTTGTGTGTTACACTGACAGTGGCCTTTTCAGTAAATGTTCAAACATGTGCTGTATACTTTTTTCTCATGTAGTACTTCTTCCTCTGACTTAATTGAGCTGATGACAAAAGTGTGTTTTTTGTTTTGTGTGTATGTGTGTGTGTGTGTGTCTGGCACCTCATTGGTTGCACCTGTGTCTGGTTAAGTGATCTGAAACCATGAATCTGTAAGCCTTGCTGAAAGCCTGAGGGACTGAAATGTTTACCTTTGATTTCAATCTTACGTTTGTTTGTCTGGGAACTTTTGCACTAAAGCTGAAAGGAAAAAAATATCTTCATCTCACCTGCATGACTTTTTAGTCAATGCCTGTAGCTCTATGGATTGGAATTGCAACTACAACATGATTGTGGAACTATACTAAACTATACCACATAAACTCAGGCTCAGTTAACCTCACAAAGTTTAAACATGTTTGATTGAAATGCAGCTTTCTTAGTTATGTTAAATGTAACAAGCACGTGCAGTATAATTCAATGTAATTTAAAAAAAACAATATGAATGAAAACAAAGATGGAAGAAAAAAAGGGCTATAAACTTAGAGGAGCTGAGACAGACTGTATGTATGCGAGTGCATGCGTCTGTGTGGAAATGTATAATTCGTGTGGGTCACTATATAATGAATGGGGTCAGCTGATAAATGTAGGAGATGGAGACAGGAGATCTTGGTCATACTGTACCTGCCTTGACCTTCTCTCTCTCTCTCTCCTCCTCCTCCTCTTTGTGTGTGTGTATCTCTGTGTGTGGGCATGCCTTCACAGAACAATGATTGGGAGATCTGATAGCTTACACAGAGACAGAGAGGTCAGAGGTCACTGTACCTAAGCACACAGCTGCTCTGACCCTGACACAAAAAGACAGAGACAAGTAGTGTATGCATGTGTATGTATCTGTAGACCCATGAATAATGAATAATGGATGTGTCTGTAACCCTGGAGGTTGAGACAGGGCAGAAGGAGAGGTCTCTGTGCATGGATGTCCGTTACATGCACACGATCAGTCTAATGGAAAGGCAGAAGGGAGAGCAGAGGCTGTGACCCTTCACCTTTATCCAAAATCATGAAGCTGATACCTTACAAGAGTTCAGTTTGTTCTCTCTCTCTCTCTCTCTCTCTCTCTCTCTCTCTCTCTCTCAAATTCAAATAACTTTATTAGCATGAACAAAAACATGTTGCCAAAGCAGTTTACAGAAGATTCATATCATATTACATATACATACTGAATGCACATGTATCACATACAGGTTCTATATTATAATGATTGCTATACAATACAATATAGTAAGCTACAATTTTATACAATTACTCAGTACTACTAGTGAATCGCTGTGGCAGGCAGAATTTCTCTCTCTCTCTCTCACTCACTCACACACACACACACACACATTTTAAATGCTTTATTTGAATCAGCCAATTACATTAAAGAGGTACTGCACACTTAAACGTGTTTTATGAGCTGTAAACTAAATTATATTACTGTATGTATACAAATCAGCATTTCATGGGTTGTTACTGTTTTAAATCAGCCCTGAACCTTGCAAGGCAAATGCTGACATAGAGTCAACCGGTTGGGACCTGTCATGAAATTTATATTAAAAAAGACTCTAATCAGTGTCCGTCTGTCTCCCCAATGTCCCCTGACCCACACACTACGCAGCCATGAGGCCACGCCTCCTACAGTGTTGTTCCCTCACTCCTCTGTTGCATTTTTTAAATATGCTGGGAGATTTTGAGGGTGTAGTTTGACAACGTCTACAGGACTCAAATATTTACAGAGGTCTTTTCAAGGAAAACACCGCCTGCGCCACTCAGCCAGGCTATCTGTAGGAACTATGCTCTGGTTGAACACAAACTTCATGACTCCTTGTTTGGTTAAGATGAATTCACTACAAACAAGCCACATCACTATACATATATGTGAACATACCCACAATTGATGTGTTAAGAGTGTTTAATAAAACGTCTGTTGAGTCAAGCCTACACAACAAAGAATTTTCAGGTGAAAGTTAAAGCTCTTTGAAAAGCTTATAAAACTGTTGCCTTAGCTGCCTCATTAAAGAGAAACCTCTCCACCCTGCACCGTCTGAAACACTGGATGCACAGCACAATGACCACAACATCTGACCCTCATGCATATGCGCATGAGACATTTTCTGATACTTGACATAAGAAGACATTAATTTAAGCCTTCATCAGCACTACGCCCATGCCAAGGCCATGTTTGGGAGGTTCTTACTGCACAACTGGCCTCACAGAACAAGATAAAACCTGCAAAAGGGCAAGATTTCTGTATAAAAACACAACCAGCTTATGAGTCTCAGTCCTGACAGGGGACTTTATAATAGAAGAGGATCCATTTTCGCCTCACTGAAAAGGCCATACACTGAAAAGATATTCTGGTGTCAGTTATGGTCACAGTCAGGAATTATTCTATATACAAAGGAATACTCCAGCAAACATCTTTTGAGCAGTTTCTTTTAACTAATTAACTGAAGGTTAAAGGAGTGTAAAGCTTTTTTTTTTTTCAGTATTATATATTGATGTATTCAGTTATATGTTTGGCTTGTCTGAATAGCTTTTACTACCTTTTTGTCAGTTTTGGTGCTCCAGAATATATGAGTGTGTAAAGTTGCCTCATGCAGCTTTTAAGCCAGTGGTTTAATTTAATCTGCCACCATACAGGGAAAATTTTATGCATTACAGTAGCCTACTGTTTCTCAAAATGCAGGGTGATAGCAATTATGCTGCGCTTTGCGCACAATAGCTTTTAGACATAATCGTTCTAAGCTCTTGAGGGTAGGTGTGAACACATTATGGGCTGAGTTTGTCCTCTGCTCTAACAAAGTGGTTTCAGCTGGCTGCATTATTTTAATTGATTATAAAAAAATAAAATAATAATAATAATAATAATAATAATAATAATTTCCCACTCATCAAAACTAATGAACAATGGTTTCTCATGTCAGTCAGAGTTGCAGGTGCTGAGAGGAACTCAGTCTATATAAATACATCATACTAAATGCTGGGCAACACTCATGGTATTTGTATTAATTGAAATGGTCAGTTATATCGGTTTACAGACAGCAAACTTGGACACCATTATACTGTTTGTCATAGCAGCCACACAACAACACTGAATTAATGTATGAGGACTGCAAGGAGACGAAGAGGGAGTGAGACAGCGATGGACCAGTTCATATGAGACAGCCGTCAGTCTGTTTCTGCACGCACATTCAGTTTTTATTGGCATGAAAGTTTCTGGAACAATTTTGCCAAGCAACAAAGTACAATTGAACAAATATTTAGACAATGCATAAAAACAGTAACATTACTAATAACACAAAACACAACATTGGATAAAATACAGCACATCAACATCAAAACCATCCACTCTTTCACTCTCTCTCTCTCTCTCTTTCTTTCTCCCTCTCCCTCTCCCTCTCTCAATTTCAATTTCTTTCTTTTTTTTTCAATTTCATTGGCTTTAATTGGCATGACGTTTTGGATCAAATATGTTGCCAAAGCAAAAACTCCCATATAAACAATAAAATATAAATAGTAAAAAATATGTGTCTTACACTGAAATATATCTTGCTTTATGACATGCAGTAACATATTCTCCTGCCAGATCTTTTGTAGTGCTGTCTTTTGAATTAGTCTGTCTTTTGGGAAGGTTAGAAAGTCTGGGATCTCTCGCTCATGCCCTCTTTTCACCAAATTCTCTCTGGTTGAGGTGAACCATTGTAATCAAGAATGCGTCATCAACGGAGGGCGTTGCACAATGCACAACGGAAGTAAACAGTAGGAGCAAGATGGCGGATCACATCGATTACCTGCGAGCTTTTGTTCTGTTATTACAGATATTTGTTTTTATCCAGAAAAAAACAATCATGGACCAACTGTTAATGATAAGAAGACATAGAAGACTGTTACCATAGTAGACCATAGACCATTGTTAAATATCATAAATGCCTAACATGAACCTAATCCTGGTTGCTAGCTAACTAGCTGCTTAAAGACACTAAATATTCTTAGTTTGGAAAATTGACCTCATCCTCATCACACATGAAATAAACACACTTTTAAACCTGGAGGCCTTCTGACCTTTATCACTGATATTTCTGACAGTTCTTTCTGCCAGTAGACCAGGATTTTTGGATTCTGCTGAGACCATTAAATGTCCATCACCCTATTTCAAACAAATGCTTATGTGTCCCCTGTCAACACTACAGTGCATGATTAAACATCCATTTTGGCGGAGATTTGGCTTTGAAAAATACATTTTATTGAGAGCTACAAACTTTCCTTTGAGATCCCAAACCCCTTTAAAAAGTCATTGTTTAATTTCTAATAACCTGTTTAAAACTCAGAAAATGCTGTTTTGTTATCTTTCCGTGCATGCATGCATAAAACACTACTGTGGTTCTTATCTACTGTATACATTCTCCCAGACATCAATACATTTACACACAGTCATACAAGATAGATTTGGCATTAATTTCAATTATTTAATAAACATTAATAAACAACTTCTGGAATGCTGAGTTGAAGCAAAGAGGAGTTTGGTAGCTGTGTACTGTCTGTCTGCAGAGTCCTGCTTGGCAAGAGGAGTGCTTGTTTTGTTCAGCTTCCTGCTTCCTTTTGAAGAGATGGATCCCTATGAACACACTCCACACACCTGCTGGAGAAGATAGGAGATAGGAGTGTGCGATGTGGACTCCCTCGCTCATTTAAACGCTAATCTGCTTTTTATTTCCTCCCCTTCTCATGATGACAGTTAGGGGCACTAACTAGGAAGCCATTTGTGTCTTTGGTTTTTAGGTTTCAGGGCCTCTAAATCCAGAGAAGGACACTGAGCTGACTAACAGAAATTATTGTAATGTTCTCTGGAATCAGAGTTGTCATAACTCTAAATGACAGACTTCTGAAAAAACAATCATGCTGAAGAACAAAATGAGTGGCAGTCAAACTTCTCAGAGTGACTTGTATATGTGCTTTTACATTTTTAAACAATTCCCACTCATTAGAGCCTTCTTTTCTGCATACAGTATCTCTGTTGTGAGTTGCAACACTGTTTTCCTTAAAGTAAACAAGAATACATGTCTAAAGCCATGCTAGGTGCTCTGCTAACACGCTGATGCTTAGCAGCTGTAATGTTTACCATGGTCACCATCCTACTTTACAATTTTAGCATGCTAACATTTGCTAATTAGCCCTAAACAAAACATAAAGATGAAGTGAATGTCACTAGTTTTGCAGGATTTATTTTTAGAAACCAAAGCATAGGACAAGATGAAATTTTAAACTGTTGATGGTACTAGATAAAATGTCAGGGGCTCATGGATGTCTGTACTAAATATCATGGCAACCCATCCCATAGTTGTGGAGATGTTTCTGTCTGGCTGACAAAAATTACAGACCAAAAAATAAATAAAATAAAAGGTATTTTGTTGTGATGACAGTACAAAGAAGAAATGCTGTGAAAGGATTGTGTGGATGCAGCAATAAGAAAATGATGCTGCAATATTCACACGACAATAATGTGATGCTCACGTTTCTGTGCAGGTAACAAAGGACTGATTAAAGTCTCGACCACTAAAAGAGGAAACTTCTACTAAAAAAAAAAGAGAAACCTAAGTCACATCTTGAATTAGCCATTTCTCTCAGCTTTGTTGGTGTCTCTGCCTGTCTGAGCCCCAGTTTCATGAGACTATTTCAAATGGTGACCTACGAAGCTGTAAGTGCTCATGATTCAGGGATAACATGCTCATAATCAGTGCATGGTGTCTGCCTGCTGTCACTGTAATGATCTCAGTCAGTTTTCAGAAAGCCTGGAGAAGAACCCAAGCAGAAATATCAGGAGGGCATTTAATGAGACAGATATTACTTTCAAATTAAAACAGCAGGCGTCTTCCTTTTTTTCCCCCCTGTTGCTCTATCCTGCTTTTGTCTTGTCATTCTCACTCCTCTTTCCAGCCTCTATTTCTTTCTCTGGGTTGCTGTGTGTCATTTCAATTAAGATACCGAGTAATTAAATCTCTTTTTAATGAAAGCTAACTGCCTGAGTCTGCGCATGCATCAGTGCACATGGGCAGTGTGTGTGTGTGTGTGTGTGTTTGCATGTGTTAGTGTACGTAGACATGCTCACCACCTTACTACAGTTTGTGCGCCTGCAGGTGTAAACTCAACCCCATTATGTTAACTGTCATGTGATCCTTGCACATGTTGATTTAAATGGTGTTTGGCAGTTAATGGCAGCAGTATTATCACAGGATACATAGTGAGGAAGTTTGTCTGTTGATAATGGAGCCCTTGTGTGGTGTAGAAGGATGAAATCCTTATTTTATTGCTTTATACTGATGCATGTCTTCAACACATTATACAGCTCATGCAAGCATGTGCTGTGTTGTTTATATGCTCTGTTGTGTTGTTCATAGTCAAAAGAAATTCCCATAGAAGGTTGTAACTGTTTCCAAAACCAGTTCCCTGTGTAAGTTCGGATTTATTTCAACAAATTTGCTGGGTAAGAATACATTGAAATCAGATTCCTCCTCTCAAACTCAAACTCAGTAAAACTTATTAAGTTAAGTTATTTAATGCCTTTATTATATTGTATTTTTGTACTGTTTTGGCAATATAGATCCCTGATCTGTCATGCCAATAAAGCTTATCTGAATCTGAATTTAAGATGAGAAGATTTATATCAATCTCATTTTTGTCTGTTAGTTACAGGGGTGGAATCAGGACATGGTTAGCCGCGTTTAGCATAAATACTGGAAATGGGTAAACACTGGAAACGGGAGCAACAGCTAGCCTGGTTTAGAGGTGTTGGTAAGCATATATTTTTGTAAGGATGAAGTCAGGACATGGTTAGCCTAGCTTAGCATAAATATTGGTAACAGGGGAAAACAGCTAGCCTGTTTCTGTCCTACCAACACCTCTAAGGCTCACTAATTAAAACATTGTATCTTGTTTGTTTAATCCGTACAGAAACAGAAAAGTACAAACAACAATTTGTGGAGTCTTGTCATCAAGTCTCTGATCTACGAAGCATTAAAATTTCAAATCTCCATGGAGGTCTTTTTGTCATCATAAGTAAATTTACCACACAAGACACTTTGATGGGGCAGGCAGGTAAACAACATGAAAACACCTCTGATAAGCTCCAGTACACTAGATTGTCTGATGTACAGTCCATAAGGAAACAGGTAAATGAAAACATGAACAAAGAGCCAGTGGTGAGGCAGAAAAAAGGCAGCGGGCGCACCAGAAGGCAGTTTTGCTGCAAGGCAGCAGATGAGCCAGTGGCCAAGGCCTTGAATTGGATGGTTCTGGCTGGCACATCTGCTCATTGAGATTAAGAACTGTGCCAAGCAGCAGCAAAGGCCTGAGATATTTTCACAGCAACACAGGACAGTCCTTGGAAAAAGGCCATGTTACCTGGAGGAACACTGGATGTTTGCTGTGCAGTCTGGCTCTGCAGATCACAGCTTGCAGATCAGTGACCTGACACCCTGTGACTGCAGAAAGGTAAAAATGACAAGACACACCATGGTAGCTTTTTTGTTTAAGTTTCTCAAATGATACAAATTACATTCAAACTGTTGCTCAAAGCATTTTTGCCTATGGTTTTCCCGCTATTCCAATGCACACCAAGAGATGTATTAATGTTCCAGTACAAAGCAGAGAAGAAAGAGGAAGACCTCTAGCTAGTAAACACTCCATTCCAGACTCTACATTTCCTCCTCATGCTTCATCTTTCCTCACTCTGCCTCTGCTTTCTTTTTCTGTTTTCCTTTTCCCTGACTTTTTTTAATTTCCAGCTCAAGTTTGAAATGTTTTCCGTCCCCCCCCCTCTCTCTTCTCTTCCCGCCCTCTTTTTTCACCTTCTGGGCTCAAGATTTAAGCAAGGGATGATGGATACTGGCACACCAAGACTTCTGGGTAATGGTGCCAGGGCTTTAGTGCCACTGACTCTACAGCGATGCCGTCTCACTTCTGTGTGTGTTCGTGTGTGTGTGTGTGTGTATACATGTATGTGTGTATCTTGCTCCTAGATAAATCCATCAACACATTTGGCATCAGGCCAGCTTGATGATTGTGTGATCCCCTCTCTCTGCCCTCTCTCTCTGTATGTCTGTGTGTGTGTGTTGGGCATCAGTTAGTCCTTTGTGCTCCCTGGGGGATCAGAATGAGACATGGGCATAAGGAGCTAACGTTCCCCCGCAGGGCTGCTCACGCCAACACTCCTTCATATGGATGAGATTTGCTGTAAGCCAAGTGTGTGTTAGTGAGTGTGCATGCAAGTGTGTGTGTGTAGCGCGTTCACACGTTTCTACCTTTACGTTGTATCTGTGCACCGTTTAAAAAAAAAAAAAAAAATACGTGGCGTTTATATGTATGGGTTTCACTCATGTATCCAGGTAGGTTTGTGTTTATTTGTAGTGTGTTAGGAGTTAAGCGTGTGTGTGCAGAGATGTGTTTGTGTGTCGATGAGTGTGTTCATGGAGCCAAATCTGAGCCAAATAGAAAGCTCTGTGTTCCAAGCCCTGGGGCTGCATGCTCTAAATATAATGTCAGAGTTGAGGAGGAGTCATATTAGTTGCAGACATGTACTGTAGCTCTTCATCATCTCTTAAATGAGATGTTTCACATTAAAAATGGTAATTCTGTGAGCTTGTGCAGCAGTGTAAAAGTTTGGTGGATTTTCAGTTGGTGAGGTTTGAGTTTCTGTATTGCCACAGTCTGAATCACTGCTTATGCTAAGTGTCAAGTAGTACCTTATTTCTACATATTTAATTTATTATAAAACACAAATACATCACTTCCTGTAGATATCAAAGCTATCACGGACTGATCATTGGTAGACCCTCTACTGTGTTACTGTGTAGCAGCAATAAAAACTATACCATTGCCACTGAGAAGTCTTGATTGACTGGCTGGCAGGTGTGCATTAAATAAGGGATAATAGCCAAATAGGTGTATGTTCCAATGATTGCAGGGGATGACGCAGGGGGCTTGCTTTGGGTGATTTGCCTCCACTTATACCATGGCCACTTACCAACAAAATGCCATATGTAATCAAATAAAACATATTATTTGTTCATCTTTTTATATAACTAATTTTCACCTTGCTTTTTTATTTCACATATCATGAAATATAGTTCCTGGGCCTGAGCATTCCTGCTGTTTGCGTTGCGAGGCAACATCTAGCTAAACAGGACGGGGTTCACAAGGCTGAGAAATGTTACTGATTGGTCTCAGTCTCAAAAACAGACGCTGCATCCTGGTGCACCATGTGACTGAAATTGTCTTTCCAGTGGAGTTAAGACTGAGATGTTCTCTCTCTGTCTGTCACAGACTCATTAGGTAGAGCGGGTCGTCCATTAACTCCAGGGTTGGTGGTTCGATCCCCGGCTCCTCTTGTCCACATGTCGAAGTGTCCTTGGGCAAGACACTGAACTCTTGCATGGCAGCTCCGTCGCCGTTAGTGTGTGTATGAAGGGGGGAATGAGACCAATCTGTAAAGAGCTTTGGGGACCGTTGGTTGAAAAGCACAATGTAAGTGAAGTCCATTTACCATTTATATAAGCTCTGTATCGTCTCTCTTTACCTCTCACTCTCTTACCTGTGATTCTCCTCATCTCTTTGTTTTCTGTTCAGTTCAGTTCGCATGTCCAGTCCTCTGTCTTTTCTCCTGCAACTGTCCTTCAGATTCGCAGGCTAAAAGCTTCCCCCGAGCTAATGTTAACGTTCAAAAGTCTTCCCGTTCCTCTTCCTGCAGTTAGTTGATTTGGATGGGTTTTTACCAGTTTAGCTTCAGAACTTGGAATTTGTGATGTTTGGTTTGTGTAACTAATAAAAAATAGATAATAGCATAATGAGAACCATGCGAACTTGAACTTTAATGCACATGTAATGAGAAAATGTAAGTGTCACAATTATAAAAGTCTCATCCAAAATGTTACAAGTTATGTATGTTTAACAACATCAATTCATCAGAAGTTTGTCAGTCTGTAAATGAGTCATGATGTGTTTAGCTTCACTTCCTGTCTTTTTTCTTTCATTCTTTCACACTTACCATTTCTTTATCATATTTTGTCAGTTAGCTGCACTGTACATCCCAGCAATCCACACACACATTGCAGTATACATATACAACACGTACATATGAATAATAAGGATACATGTTTACGAGGGCAATCACTGAAGTTTGTTTCTACTTCCTCCACAGTTTGATACCAGTTTCAACTTTAATTGCATCAGAATATTTATAAATGTATTTTTATTTTACTACTGCTACAAAACACAATGTAGAATAATGTGCACATAACAGCTTGATGGCCTCTAAATCTGTTTAAAATGTAAATCAATAAATAGATTATTCCTAACTGTTGAAACAACCAACCACGAGGTAAGCAAACAGAGTCACACTCACTCATACATTATGTATTCATTTAAAATGTAAAGTTTGACTGTTAGGTTCACACATAGCAGGAATAACTTCACCTCCACTCACATTTGTTTATACATTTTCTTCATGGACACTCATGCATAATGTATCCCCGTGACTGATTTTATTGTCTTGTTTTTAAACCAAATTTCTCTTTATATATATTTCTTCATAACTCAGTTGTAATAGTTTGCTCTCCACTTTAGCTGTTTTCAAATTAAATAATCTATGGGTTTCTTGAGAGTTAACATTATGTGAAAGCAGCAAAATGTCCACTGCTAAAAACAAACCAAAAACAAAGGCAGGCTAACAGTACAGGCAGGGATCAAACCTGTGACTTTTGTGTGACTGATTTATTGAAATCTGAGTTAAAGTTGGAGGGGAAAAATGAGTGCAATTATTACTAATGAATACAATTTTTTAAAAGACACACAGTATGTAACAATGGAATCTAGTGTTTAAATATTTGGTCTTGAACTGCTATTTTAGATTAATTTGTGACTAAATTATTGGACATTGGTGTGAAGAGTTAAGACCAGCTAAGCATTAAAGACCTTGCACAACCACACAGGTGTTTTCAATTACTCTGGCTGATTAGGACTCTAATCAGGCTGAAGTTGGGTGGAGCTTTGCTTAAACAAACGAGAGAATGAGGGAGATGTCAATCAAGTTCAGTTTGTAGGCCTACATGCCAATGTGTAGAGTAGTATCATTGCAGTTAGCTTTTAGCTAGACACCTTAATTAGCTTGCTAATCTATGACAGAAATGCACACCTCCACTTTCTCTTTTGTTTTCTAAACAGCCAATAGCCAAATAATATACGATTTTAGTGTCATTCAACGTAATTGAAATTCAACTTCCGCTTTGTGTGATAATGTCATAGGCTTGCAAAGTGGGAGGGGCCTCTGTTCCAGTATTTTCTCATTGTAAGTTCCTATTTCTGTTTCAATGATATCCTCAATCTTATTCAACACAGAACACAGGAGTCCCCTGGACACATAATGATACTGTAGGTTGACGTTACGGCAATAATTTTTAAGAACTTTTTCGTTTTTTGTCAGTTTGGTATAGCAAATAGCTCTAGATACTTCAATACCCATGTGGCTCAGCTGATGTTGGGGAGAAGAAGCCATTCAAAGGTACATATCAGACATGCAGCAAATTGAAAAATTCTTATTTGTACTGGGAATACAGTGCTTCAGAAAATGAACCTTCAATGCCCCCAATACATAAAAATCGCCACATTGCAACTCTATTATAACACATCAATGATGATCTGCACTCTACCTGCCTTCTTCGATGAGTTTGGTACCTCACTAAGGTACATTTTCAGTCTTGGTAAAACAAACAGCAGTTAGAGTTAAGTGGTAATTTACGTCATATGAGCAGGTTACACTGTTGGATTCCAGAGATTAATTTCATATCACAATTCTACAAACTTAAGCTCATAATAAGATAGAATTTGATGTAGAAATATAGTTAACGTTTTTCTTCCAGGATTTCACAGTACAAGCAGTAATGGAAACGTGCTCTGCAAAATCTGGTTTGCAACTTACTACATGAGGCGATTTGGCATTTTCTAAATAAGCGTCTGCCTCGCACAACGCATAACAGTTCCCGCTCCCAATTTAACTCTTCTAATTACATGCCTTTGGAATTTGGATTATGCAGCTGCTGCATGGTGTGTGCTTTTGGAAGCAACACTGGGTAACACTGCTGGTTTGGGGGCCAGAGAGAGTGCAGAAAATGTAGGCTGGTTCTGGCTGCTAGTGAGAATCCAGTGTGGTTTACCTCTATCTCCCCTCATGCAGGGCTCTGTCTTTCTCTGCCTCACTGTGTTGTTTTCTTCAGGGGATTTGGAGGTCTCTAACTCTGCCATCCAAATCCATTGTGTTCGCTATATACTCTCCTCCAATCCTCCTATATCTCCTCTCCTCCTCACTCTCTCCTGCCTCCCTGTTCTTCATTTTTCATTTGTTTCTTCTTCTCTCCTCCCCAGATCTCATCTCTGCTTATTTTCTTTCGTCTCCTGTCTAATCCTGTTTGTACTATTCTCCTGCTCTCCCCCGTTGTTCCTCTCTTACCTGATCACATCTTTCCTGAAGCTTTTCTGTTCTTTTCTTCTTCCCTCTTCTCTCTAATTGTCCTTCCTTTTTCTCCAATATTTTAACAGTTTTTTCCTATCCTTCTCTCATCGCTTACCTGATCTAATCTCCTCCTTACTCCCCCTTTTCCTCTCCTCCTCTTATAATCTTCTCATCTTTTTTCCATCTCATCTCTACCCTCCATATCTCCCCCCTTCTACCTTCCCCTGTCTTCCTATTCCTTGTCCAGTCTCCTTCCCTCTTCCCATCCGTGTTTTCTTCCCTTCTTTCTTCCTCTTCTCCTCCTCCCACCTCCATTCTCATCCCCGTCATCTCCTCTTCATCCTTTCCCAACCAGTTCTCCTTATCATCTCCCTCGAAATCCGGCTGAGCCATTCCCTCCGTCTTCACAACCCACGGCCGATAACCAGCCAGTCATTTTACGTTTCATTGCCACCTTATTTAGAGCACATTTAACAATTTCATGCCGAGGAGATTCTCATACACTGGGAGGCAATATGTCTCCCTGTTGTTGGACTCTTTTTATGAGTTTATTAAAACATGAAACGAAAGGCAAGCTGGAAGCCTGTTTTTGCTTTGTTCTCTGCCGCCTTGGGAGACGTTTGGATTTTTTAAAAAGAAAATGAGCAGTTTTGCCAAGTGGGGTGGTGCAATTAAAATTAATAAGAGGAAGCATTACCTAGTTGAGATGGAGGAGCAGTGCAGAATCAAACACCGTTATCTGTTTATTACAAGGCCTCATTATAGTTCCAGGCTTGAGTGAGCTTCTTCTGCCCATTCAGTGCTATACGTCCAGCTTCTCATAGTGGTGATCCCCAAAGTGCCGCCCCAGCAAACAATGCTATACACACACAGAGAGCTCTGCAATGACTCTGGTCGACTGGTCAGGGGAGAGGATGATGATGATGATAAATACAAAGCCAGAGAGTGTTTATGGAGGTGTGCGTTTTATTAGTGTGTGCACACATCCATCAAAGAGAGAGAGAGAGAACTGCAATCAAACTGGAATGAAGGAAACGAGGAAGAAGAGAGGAAGAGATGGTGTTCGGTTTGTGGGTGTTTGTCTGTTTTGAAGGTGCGGGCCGCTGCTTCTCTGCTGCCTTTCAAAACAGCTTGTTGGGATTAGCTCCTGCCGCCTCCTGTGGGAGAAAATCTCTGAGGAGAAAAAGGGATGGAGTGGGATGAGAGGAAATGAGGGGACAGGAGAGGAGAGGAGAGGTGAGAATGGAGGGAGAGAGGAAGCAGTTAGAAGAGCGAGGAGATAAGTAAAAGAAAGGAAGAGGCAATTGAAAGGAGAGAAGGTAGGGGGAGAAGATGAGCCAAGCAAGGAGAAGAGATTAGTGAAAGGCGGAGGAAAAGACAGAATGGAGGAAGGGAGAGGGTGAGCAGAATGTGTTTAAAGGTAAAAGAAAATGTGATGAAAAAAAAGGGGAACATTTTAGGAGAAAGGGAATGACAGGGAAAGAGGAGAAAAAGGAAACAAAGCAGAGGATGGATTAAAAAGTAGACAAGAGAAAGAAAAAATGAGAAAAGATGGACGAAGACATAAAGGTGGAGATGAAAGGAAAGCCAGATGGTAGAGAGATTAAAGGAATAAAATTAGAGGAGAAAGGATAGAGGAAGAGGAGAGGAGAGACAAACAAATGGTTTATGAAGGAGAAGATAATGGATCGAAGGAAAAGGGAGAGGAAAAGAGCCCTTTTTGGAGACAAAGGGAGGAGAAAACATGATATTAGGAAGGAGTTAGGCAAAGGTGAGAAAAGGAGGAGAGGAGGACAGCAGTGAAGAAAGGAGTAAGGAGAGATTAGGGGAGGAGAGAGTAACTACTCGTTCTTCCTTCATCCCTCTCATATTTTCTGTATACCTGTTTCTGTCTCTTTCTTTCTCCTTCCTCCGTGAACTTTTGACCTTTTGCTTCCTTCACCTTTTCTTTTTCTCTCTAACCCTCAGTATACCAGTATCCCTTTGTCTCCTTCACTTATTCTTTGTATTATAATACCTTCTGTTCAGTCCCTCTTTCTTATTATCTGTCTTCCTCTTTCTAACCCTTTCTTTATAACCTCTGGTCAAATATTTACAGTTTTTCATTGTTTTGTATATGCTGTGAAATAGTAGAAATGTAAAACCTCAAAATTGACCAATCCAGCTAATGTGAGCCCGCTCAATGATTAGTGGAGTTGGGAAGTTCTCTTTACCCAGGAGAAGTGGGATCAGCTTGTTCAGGAACATGTAAGAAGCGTCAATTCTCTGTGTCTTCAACCTTTTCCTTCAGGTAGGAGTTTTCATTCTCCAGTGCTTTGACACGATTTCCAGATTTGATATGTTGTTCTCGTTAGCGCTGACTCTATGTTCAAGCTCTGAAACTCGCTCTGCAAGTGTAGACAGTAATCCATTTGTTGTATAGATAGATAGATAGATAGATAGATAGATAGATAGATAGATAGATAGATAGATAGATAGATAGATAGATGTACTTTATTGATCCCGTGAGGGAAATTATTATGTTACAGCAGCAGCACAATCAACAATACAATAAGAATAACCATAAATTAAAAGCACAATTGCAGATCTGCAGAATATCAATAAAAAAAAATTTAAAAAATGACTAAAAAATATAAATATAAAATAAAGAGCAGAATTGCAGATATGCAGAACAATTCTCAAAATATAATAATAATAATAATAATAATAATAATAATAAGAGAAAATAAAAGTAAAAGAAAAATAACAAAAGAGCAATAAGAACAGGTGTGCAAAAATGGCAGTGAATAATATATGTAATATAAACAGTATGTACAGATGGTAATACAACAGTGTGTTCACCTGTCACACAGAGGTGAGCTGTTGTACAGAGTTATGGTGAACGGTAGAAATGATTTCCTAAAACGTTCTTTATGACAGCGGAGCTGAATGAGTCTGTTGGACAATGAGCTCTGCTGTCTTTATAGTGTATAGTATTTAAAGGGAAATTTTTAAACCTTTATAAATTCTGGGGTCTAAATGATTAATACTTACCAAAAGTTTTGGAATTGGTCCAGTAGATCACCTCAGCTGGCATCCGCAAATGGGATGCACTGGCTGCAACGTAATCCTTGTGGGCAATTGCGCCCGTGAAAAGTACGTCCACTAAAAGTACTTGTTTTTGCCACTGACAGGCTCAGACTGTTATTCGAAGGGTCTGACAACATTATGGAAAGGATCCAGACAGAGACAGAACTTTTGTTAAAGAGTAAGATCCTTTTTGTTTAACCAGAAACAGAAAGTCTTACTCAAGAAAAAGTCTCGCTCTGAAATCTCGCGAGAGGTTGAGTTGTTGCAGGAAGACGACGGTGGAAATGTGAGCCAGAGTGGTTTCAAAGGGGATGAAAGGAGCCGATGTTCTTGGCCATGATTGTCATCTGTTAGCATACCTATAACATGACCCTTAGCACACTGAGCAAGGTACATTGAACTGGGCTTTCCATTCCACTCTTATTTCAGAACTCTCTCTGTGTAGACACACCCAACCCTGTAATTCCATACTTGTGAGGACACTCATTGACATAATGCATTCCCTAGCCCCTAACCCTAACCATCACAACTAAATGCCTAACCCCAGGCCTTACCCTAACTTAAACCTAATTCTAACCTGAACCTTAAAACCATGTCTGAACCCTTAAACCGCCCTTTAAAGTTCTGTCTGAAATGAGGACCGGCCAGAATGTCCTCACTTTCCAAAAACATCCTCACTCCCAAGATCTACAACACAAATTGGTTCTCACAAAGATAGCTGTACAAGTACACGCACACACACACACACACACACAATCTCCGTTACCAGTTCTGTTTATGTCCTGTTTTTGTGCAGTATACGATCCATCGGGCTGTTGTGTCAGATGAGAGAGACGACAGCTGACATGAATACGTTGATATGACACAGAGGCATCAAGAGTTTCTGAAAGACACCAATAGTACCTCTCCCCACTTCCCTCCTCTCCTCCCTTACCCCACCCCCCATATCTGACCCAGTTGGAACTGATGTGTAAGGGCTTCACAACAATGAAAACCAAAGTGAGAATAGGAGAAGAAGGTGGAGGTGGGGGAGCTCGGGGTATCAAAGTTGGGAACAACGGTGTGTAGGTGGGGGGTACCGAAGTAATCAAAAGCCTAATCTTGCAATCTCTCGCTCTAGATTTTGATCTTTAATTCTGGGTCTTCTTTTCTTTTCATACCCAAAAAGTAACACCTCCGGCTGGATGTTGTCTGGTTTTTGTTGCATCTGTGTTGTCATCGTTTGTGAAGCTGTTTCGATGAAGATAAAAGCAGAGAGAGAATTTGAGAAGAAACTATCATAGAAGTGAAACTCATATTAATCCTGTCTGCGCTGTGAATCTCTTTCTCTCTGTGCATTTTTTGTCTTCCCTTATTGTTTTCAGTCTATCTCCTCTTCCTCCATATCTACATTGAGTTAAACTGTTTTAATATTTTAGAACAGAAACGTACACTGATCAGCCATAACATTATGATCACCTGCCTAATATTGTGTAGGTCCCCCTTTTGCCTCCAAAACAGCCCTGACCCGTCGAGGCATGGACTCCACTAGACCTCTGAAGGTGTGCTGTGGTATCTGGCACCAAGACGTTAGCAGCAGATCCTTTGAGTCCTGTAAGTTGCGAGGTGGGGCCTCCATGGATCGGACTTGTTTGTCCAACACATCACAAAGATGCTCGACTGGATTGAGATCTGGGGAATTTGGAGGCCAAGTCAATACCTCGAACTCGTTGTCGTGTTCCTCAAACCATTCCTGAACCATTTCTGTAGTGTGGCAGGGCGCATTATCCTGCTGAAAGAGGCCACTGCCATTAGGGAATACTGTTTCTACTTGGTCTGCAACAATGTTTAGGTAGGTGGTACGTGTCAAAGTAACATCCACATGAATGGCAGGACCCAAGGTTTCCCAGTAGAACATTGCCCAAAGCATCACACTGCCTCCGCCGGCTTGGCTTCTTCCCATAATGCATCCTGGTGCCATGTTTTCCACAGATAAGCGATGCACACGCACCCGGCCATCCACATGATGTAAAAGAAAACGTGATTCATCAGACCAGGCCACCTTCTTCCATTGCTCCGTGGTCCAGTTCTGACGCTCACGTGCCCATTGTAGGGGCTTTCGGCGGTGGACAGGGGTCAGCATGGTCACCCTGACCGGTCTGCGGCTACACAAACAAACCGTGATGCACTGTGTGTTCTGACACCTTTCTATCAGAATCAGCATTAACTTTTTCAGCAGTTTGAGCTACAGTAGCTCTTCTGTTGGATCGGACCACACGGTCCAGCCTTTGCTCCCCACGCACATCAGTGAGCCTTGGCCGTCCATGACCCTGTCGCCGATTCACCGGTTTTCCTTCCTTGGACCACTTTTGGTAGGTACTGACCACTGCAGACCAGGAACACCCCACAGGAGCTGCAGTTTTGGAGATGCTCTGATCCAGTCGTCTAGCCATCACAATTTGGTCCTTGTCAAAGTCACTCACATCCTTACGCTTGCCCATTTTTCCTGCTTCCAACACATCAACTTCGAGGACAGAATGTTCACTTGCTGCCTAATATATCCCACCCACTGACAGGTGCCATTGTAACGAGATAATCATGTTCTTCACTTCACCTGTCAGTGGTCATAATGTTATGGCTGATCAGTGTATGCTGCCAACACATTAAAGTGAAACTCCTCTCTTGCTCTTCTCCAAGTATCTTTCTGTCTCTGTAAAGAAGGCCATCCCAGCATATATCAATAGATAACATTAAAGCAAACTGGTATGAACGTCATCATCCAGTCCCGCAACTTTAAAGATACTTTTTGCATAAAAAATGTGCAAAAGTTTAATTACTATTACAAATTTTACTGTAATAGTCTGCTGTGTGTGTAGTATTAACATCTGAAAAAAAATTACATGAAGACAGTGTGAAATGTCAATGTTTTTTCAAGAAGCTGGGACATAAGATAAAGTATAAAAACACAGTATAGTCAGAATGCAGCAATAAGAGGAATGTGACAGAAAAGACAGTTAGTGAAATATTATACAGGACGTCCAAAAACGCAGAGGTATAAGAAAAGAAAGAGGAGTGCATATTTTGCAAATATTGTGGCTCTCTGGTGGACAAGGACCGTACAGAGTTTCAAGAGACTGTCCTTTAACGCCCCCTTATTGACAACCTTTTATCCTACTGAGGTGTCCTTGAGCAAGACAGAGAATCCCTTCCAGCGGACAGGCTGCTGTTCTGCAGCTGACCTCTAACCTCCCTCAGGAAGATGGATCGACCACAAGGATTCCTCAATAGAGATCATATGAACGAAACATGTTTTTGCAGGGACATTTATTAACTTACAGTATGTGCCATAGAGATAATTACATGTTGGAATCATGTTATACTGGGTGGGAAACTAAGTAGAGAAACAGCAACGCAGAAAAGTAACAGATGCAAATTCAAATCAGCTCAAACTTAAAAATACCAAGTCATAGCGTATCAACTTAAAGGATAGTTCTGGTTTATTACAACCTGGGTCTTATTTTTGTAGTTTCTACCAGTTTTAATGACACTGTACTCATCATAGTCATTGCTGAGGTCTGGGAATGTGGCAACATCTCTACAACAAAGTCATGTGGGGTAAGAAACAAGCAGTCAGGGGATCAGAAGGATAATTTATCCAGATTATCTAAACCACTTCATACCGAGGTAAAACCAAAAGTGAGCACCCTTGAAATGTCGGTAATAAACACTCATTTGTGCTCATCTACGGCAAGTACATCGTCTGATTGCTTGTTTTTTTCCGCCATGTTTGACTGTTATTACCTAGAGAAATTATGTCTTAAACTATGAAAACAAGATACAAATTGTAATAAACCATACAATGCAAATTACCATTATTGTGTATCAGTTTTAAATTTTGACTAAGTGGTTTGGTTTGGGCGGCACGGTGGTGCAGTGGTTAGCACTGTCGCCTCACAGCAAGAGGGTTCTGGGTTCGCACCGGCCGGCTGGGGCCCTTCTGTGTGGAGTTTGCATGTTCTCCCTGTGTCCGCGTGGGTTCTCTCCGGGCACTCCGGCTTCCTCCCACCATCCAAAGACATGCAAGTTAGGTTAATTGGTGATTCTAAATTGTATGTAGGTGTGACTGTGAGTGTGAATGTTGGTCTGTCTCTATGTGTCAGCCCTGTGATTGACTGGCGACCAGTCCTGGGTGTACCCCGCCTCTCGCCCAATGTTAGCTGGGATTGGCTCCAGCCCCCCGCGACCCTCTAAGAGGATAAACGGTATAGAAAATGGATGGATGGATGGTTTGGTTTTATCCTGTAATCCCACAATATATACATAACGCATGTGAAAAAAACTAGCAAACAAAACAGAAAGATGAACAAATACATCCATAAATAAAATTAAAAATAAGACATGTACTATATCCAAAGTAAAGAACACAAATTCAATAGAGCATTGAATATGGGTTATGTAACATAAAAAGGCGAAGACCAAATAACATGCAACATTTTATGCCTGTGATGTAAAACATGATACAGGATTTAAAACACCAAAAGTGGTCCTGAATAATGATCAGTGTCATATTTGAAGTAAAAAATCCTCTTTATGTCCAGCAGATTTTCTCCCTCCTCTAATCCTCTGCGCACACAGGTTGCTATAGTTACAGTTACCAATAGGGGGTGGCATTGTTACACTAAGATGTGACTTTCCTCGGCTGACATCTGCGGAGTGTTGCTGCCGAGAGCGGCTGGATGGCACGCAGTCAGCTGCGGCTCAGACAGTTAAGGGAGCACACAAAGCCCAGTCCAGTCCGTTTAGTCAGAATACACAGCAACTGGTTTTAACTGGACTGGATGGAGAGGAGGTGTGGGAGAAAGGAAGTAGGAGAGATGGATGAGAAGACCTAAG